>PVKS010016985.1:0-42926 GCA_004027875.1 Aplodontia rufa
CCTTTCCCGCACTTGTTCTCCATCCTCTTTTCCAATCCACCTCGGGTACAACCTCCAGGGCTGGGATGGGTTCTGGAAGGGGAGAGAGAGATGAAAGGTGGGTGGGGAAGGATTTCTCCACCAAGGCCGGGGTGCCGCTCCTTGGCACCCTTTTCCCAGGGAGCGTGTCCAACTTGACCTTTGAGAGTTACTTGGCCCCACTCTTCCTGTAGGGCGATGCCGGCTGGTAGCAGGATGTGGGGGAAGTTGGTCCCTAGAGGGTCTCGCATGCCTTTCTTTCCCGTCGCTGTTCCAGGAGGGTGCTCGTTCCCGTTATGAAGGGGGTTCACCCTGGTGATTATCCTGCCCTCTTTCGTTTGGAGGAGTGTGAAGAAGGCGGCACCCATTTGGGGGTGAGGACCCTTTCCTGCACTTCTACTCCATCCTCATTTCATTCAGCCCGGAGGCACAGCCTCCAGGGCTGGGAATGTTCGGGAACAGGAGAGAGATAGGAAAGGTCGGTGGGCAAGGGTTGCTCCAACAAATCCGGGGGCTGCTCCTCAGGTCATATTGCCCAGGGGGCGTGTCCACCGGGACCTCCGAGAGTCAATTAGCCCCTCTCTTCCTGCTGGCCTCCGACCGACGGGGTCGTTGTGCGGGGGGAGGTTGGTTCGTGGCGGGTGTTGGGTGCTTTTCTTTCTCGTCGCTGGGGAAGGAGGGTGCAAATCCCGTTACAAGGGGGGGTCGCCGTGGTGGTTGATACTGCCCTCGTTTGCTTGGAGGGGCGGGGAGAAGCCGTCACCCTGTGGGCAGTGATAACACTTTCCTGCACTTCTTCTCCATCCTCTTTTCCACTGGGCCTGGGTTCACAGCCTCCAGGGCTCCGAGGAGTCAGGAAGGGCAGAGAGAGAGGAAAGGTCAGTGGGGAGTTTTGCTCCGCCATACTGGGGTGCCGTTCCCTGGCACCATGTTACCAGGGGCCTATCCAACTTGACGTCGGAGATTCACTTGCCCCCTCTCTTCCTGCTGGGCGCCACATGGCGGGGGGCTGGCTGAGGGGGGAGTTCTGTCTCTGGCGGGTCTCGCAAGCCTTTCCTTCCAATCGTGGTGGCAGGAGGGTGCTCGTTCCAGTTACGAAGGGGGATCACCATGGTGATTGATTCTGCCCTCGTTGGTTTGGAGGGGTGTGAAGAAATCGGCACCCTGTGGGGGTTGACGACCCTTTCCTGCACTTCAATTCCATCCTATTTTCACTCAGCCTGGGGGCACAGCCTCCGGGGCTGGGAAGGGTCGGGAAAGAGAGAGAGAGAGAGAGGAAAAGTCAGTGGGAAAGGATCGCTCCGCCACTTCCTGGATGAACTTAAAGGCACCCTGTTGCCAGAGGGCTTGTCCAACTTCACCTCTGAGAGTCACTTGGCCCCTCTCTTCCTGCTGGGCGCCGCCCGGCACGTTGCCAGGTTTGAGGGGGTGGTCGGTCCCTGGTGGGTTTTGCACACCTTTCCTTCCCGTCATGATGGCAGGATGGTGCTCGTTCCACCTATGAAGGGAGTGTCACCATGGTGATTGATCCTGCCCTCGTTGGTTTGGAGGGGTGTGAAGAAACCGGCACCCGGTCGGGGGTGACGACTTATTCCCTCACTTCTACTCCATCCTCTTTTCACTCAGCCCTGGGGCACAGCCTCTGCTGCTGAGAAGGGGAGAGACATAGGAAAGGTCGGTGGGGAATGGTTGCTCCACCAAGCCCTGGATGCGCTCAGGGGTGCCTTGTTCCCAGGGGGCATGTCCACCAGGACCTCCAAGCCTCGCTTGGCCCCTCCCTTCCTGCCCACCGCCGACCGGCAGGGGATTGGGTGGGGATGGAAGACGGGGCCTGGTGGGTCTCGGTTGACTTTCCTTCCCCACGCGGGGGTAGGAGGGTGCTCATTCCCTTAACAAATTGGGGTTCAACGTGACCTCCAAGATCACTTGGCTCCTTTCTTCCTGTTGGGAGCAGCCCAAGGTTGGCAGAGTGGGGGGAGCGGTTGGTCCCTGGCGGTTATCGCACTCTTGTACTTCCCATCTCGTGGGCAGGTGGGGGCTCGTTCCCATTACGAAGGTGGGGTCACGGTGGTGATTGATCCTGCCCTCGTTGGTTTGGAGGGGTGTGAAGAAGTTGGCACCCGGTTGGGGGTGACGACCCTTTCCCGCACTTCTACTCCATCCTCTTTTCACTCAGCTCGGGGGCACAGCCTCTGGGTTGGGAGGGGTTGGGGACAGGAGAGAGAGAGGAAAAGTCGGTGGGGAAGGGTTGCTCCGCCAAGCCCTGGATGCGCTCACAGGCGCACTTTCCACAGTGGGCGTGTCCACCGGGACATCCCAGCATCACTTTGCCCCACTCTTCCTGTTGGCGCCGCACGACAGGTGGCGGTTTGGGGGGGAGATTGGTCCCTGGCGGGGCTCGCGTGCCTTTCCTTCCCATCAGAGGGGCAGGAGGGTGCTCATTCCCCTTACAAAGTGGAGTGTCACCGTTGTAGTTGATCCTGCCCTCCTTGGATTGGAGGGGCTTGGAGAAGCCGGCAGCCGGTGGGCGGTGACAAATTTTTCCCGCACGTTTTCTCCATCTTCCTTAACATTCCTCCCGGGTGAACAGTCTGCGGGGTTGGGACGGGGTCGGGAATGTGAGAGAGAGAAAAAATCAGTGGGGAAGTGTTGCTCCTCCAAGCCCGGGGGGCCGCTGCACAGCACTTTTTCCCCAGGGGTCGTGTCCACCGGGACCTCCAAAAGTCACTTGGCTACTCTCTTCCTGGTGGCCGCCAACCGGGGGGTGCGGTGTGGGTTTGGATGTCGGTCCCTGGCGGGTCTCGAGTGCTTTTCCTTCCCTTCGCGGGGGGAGGTGGTGCTCATCCCGTTAATAAGTGGGGGGTCTCCGTGGTGGTTAATCCTGCCCTCGTTGACTTGGAGGGGCGGGGAGAAGCCGGCACCCTGTGGGAGGTGAAGACCGTTTCCTGCACTTCTTCTCCATTCTCTTTAACATTCTGCTAGGGTGCACAACCTCCGGGGCTGGGACGGGGTCGGGAATGGGAGAGAGACAGGAAATGTCGGTGAAGAAGGGATGCTCCGCCAAGCCCGGGATGCTCTCAAAGGTGCCCTGTTCCCAGGGTTCGTGTCCAAAGTGACCTCTGAGAGTCACTTGTCCCCTCTCTTCCTGCTGGGCAACGCCCAGTGGGTGCCGGCTGGGGGGTGATGTCCGTCCCTGGCTGGTCTCCCGGGCCTTCCCATCGCGGTGGCAGAAGGGTGCTTGTTCCACTTATGAAGGGGTCGCACCATGGTGATTGATCCTGCCCTCGTTGGTTTGGAGGGCTATGAAGAATCTGGCTCCCGGTGCGTGGTGATGACCCTTTCCCGCTCTTCTACTCCATCCTCTTTTCACTCCGCCAGGGGGCACAGCCAGCAAGGCTGAGAGGATTCGGGAAGGGGAGAGAGAGAGGAAAGGTCGGTGGAGAAATGTTGCTCCGACAAGCCCGGGGTGCTGCTGCGTGGCACCCTGTTCCTAGGGAACGTTTCTAACGTGACCTCCGAGAGTCATTTGGCCCCTCTCTTTCGGCTGTCCGCCGCATGGCGTGGGGCGGGTTGGGCTGGGAGGTCTGTCCCTGGCGATTCTCCCACTCCTCTCCTTTCTGTCATGGTGAGAGGAGGTTGCTCGTTCCTGTTACGAAGTGGGTGGTCGCAGTGGTGGTTGATCCTGCACTCCTCGGCTTGGAGGTGCGTGGAGAAGCCGGCAACCTGTGGGCGGAGATGACCGTTTACCGTACTTCCTCTCCATCCTCTTTAAAATTACACCCTGTTGCACAGCCTCCGGTGCTGTGACGGGGTTGGGAATGGGAGAGAGAGAGGAAAGGTAGGTGGGTAAGTGTTGCTCCGCCAAGCCCAGGATGCGCTCAGAGGAGCCCTGTTCCCAGGGTTCGTGTCCAAAGTTACCTCTGAGAGTCACTTGTCCCCTCTCTTTCTGCTGGGTGCCGCCCAGCCTGGGGCCGCCTGGGGGGTGAGGTCAGTCCCAGGCCGGTGTACCGGGCCTTCCCGTCGCGGGGTCAGAAGGGTGCTGGTTCCTATTACGAAGCTGGGGGTGGCCATGGTGTTTGATCCTCCCCTCCTCGGCTTGAAGGGGCATGGAGAAGCCGGCAACTGTGAGTGGTGACGACCCTTTCCTGCACTTGTTCTCAATCCTTTGTTCCAATCCACCTTGGGGCACAGCCTCGAGGGCTGGGTCGGGGTTGGGAAGGGTACAGAGAGGAAATGTCAGAGGGGAAGTGTTGCTCCGCCAAGGCCGGGGTGCCGCTCCCTGGCAACCTGTGTCCAGGGGGTGTGTCCAATTTGACCTCTGAGAGTTACTTGGCCCCACTCTTCCTGTTGGGCAACGCTGGCTCGGGACAGGATGGGGTGGAGGTCGGTCCCTAGCCGGTCTCGCATGCCTTTTCTTCCCGTCGCGGGTACAGGAGCGTGCTCATTCCCATTATGAAGGGGGTTCAATGCGGTGATTGATCCTGCCCTCTTTCGTTTGGAGAAGTGTGAAGAAGCCGGCACCCGGTTGGGGGTGACGACCCTTTCCCGCACTTCTTCTCCATCCTCATTTCACTCAGCCCGGGGGCACAGCTTCCAGGGCTGGGAAGGGTTGGGAACAAGAGAGAGGGAGGAAAGTTCGGTGGAAAGGATTGCTCCACCAAGCCTGGTGGGCCGCTCCATAGGATCTTTTACCCAGGTGGCATGTTAACCGGGACCTCTGAGGGTCACTTGGCCCATCTCTTCTTGCTGTCCGCCGCCGCACGTGGGGCGAGGTAGGGGAGAGGTTGGTCTCTGGCCTGACTAGCACTGCTCTCCTTCCCAACGCGGGGGCAGGTGGGTGCTGCTTTTCATAACGAATGGTGGGTCACCGTGGTAGTTGATCTTGCCCTCGTTGACTTGGAGGCGCGGGAAGACTCTGGGACCTGGTTGGGGATGACGACACTTTCCCTGCACTTCTACTTCATCCTCTTTTCACTCAACCCTGGGGCACAGCCTCCGTGCCTGGGTCGGGGTCGTGAAGGGGAGAGAAAGAGGAAAGTTCGGTGGGGAAGTGTTTCTCCGCCAAGTCCGGTGTGCCGCTCCGTTGCGCCCTGTTCCTAGGGGGCGTGTCTAACGTGACCCCCGAGAGAGTCACTTGGCCCCTCTCTTCCTGCTGTCCACCGCCCAGCGTGGGCGGGTTGGGCTGGGAGGTCGGTCCCTGACGAGTCCCCCACGCCTTTCCTTTCTGTCACGGTGAGAGGAGGTTGCTCGTTCTTGTTACGACCTGGGGATTCGCCGTTGTGGTTGATCCTCCCTTCCTCGGCTTAGAGGGGCATGAAGAAGCCGGCAACCTGTGGGCGGTGACGACCCTTTCCCACCCTTCTTCTCCATCCTCTTTTCCAATCCGCCCATGGGCACAGCCTCCAGGGCTCAGAGGTGCCCTAAAGGGGAGAGAGAGAGGAAATTTTGGTGGGGAAGCGTTGCTCCACCAAGCCCGGGGTGCCGCTACCTGGCACCCTCTTCGCAAGGGGGCTTGTCCAACTTCACCTCCGAGATTCACTTGGGCCCTCTCTTCCTGCTGGGCGCCGCTCAGTGAGGGGATGGCTGGGGATGAGGTCAGTCCCTGGCTGGTCTCCCGGGCCTTACCATCGCAGGGGCAGAAGGGTGCTGGTTTCTGTTGCGAATCTGGGGGTCGCCATGTTTTTTGGTCCTCCCCTCCTCTGCCTGAAGGGGCATGGAGAAGCCGGCACCCTGTGGGTGGTGATGACCCTCTCCCGCACTTCTTCTCCATTCTCCTTTCTACTCGCCCGTAGGCACAGCCTCCAGGGCTGGGAGGTGTCCTGAAGGGGAGAGACAGAGGAAAGTTGGTGGGGAAGTGTTGTTACGTCAAGACCGGGGTGCCGCTCCCTGGCACCCTGTTCCCAGGGGGCTTGTCCAACTTCACCTCCGAGAGACACTTGGCCCCTCTCTTCCTGCTTGGCGCCACCTAGCGGGTTGGCGGTTTTGGGGGGGTGGTCGGTCAGTGGCGGGACTTACACCCCTTTCCTTCCTGTCTCGGTGGCAGGATGGTGCTCATTCCAGTTATGAAGATTGTGTCACCATGGTGATTGATCCTGCCCTCGTTGGTTTGGAGGGGTGTGAGGAAACCAGCACCCAGTTGGGGGTGACGACTTATTCCCGCACTTCTATCCATCCTCTTTTCACTCAACCTTGGGGCACAGCCTCCGGGGCTGGGAAGGGGAGCGAGAGTGGAAAGGTCGGTGGGTAAGTGTTGGTCCACCAAGCTCTAGATGCTCTCAGTGGTGCCCTGTTCCCAGGAGGCATGTCCACCAGGACCTCCGAGCCTCACTATGCCCCTCTCTTCCTGCCCGCCGCCGACCGGCAGGGGATTGGGTGGGGATGGAGGACGGAATCGGGTGGGTCTCACTTGACTTTCCTTCCCAACACGGGGGGAGAAGGGTGTTCATTCCCCTTACAAAGTGGGGCGTCGCCATGTTGGTTGCTCCTGCCTTCTTCGGCTTCGAGGGACGGGGTGATGCCGGCACCCTGTGGGTGGTGACGACCCTTTCTCGCACTTCTTCTCCATCCTCTTTTCCACTCCGCCTGGGTGCACAGTCTCAGAGGCTTGGACGGGGTCGGGAATGGGAGAGAGAGAGGAAAGGTCGGTGGGGAAGGGTTGCTTCGCCAAGGCCGTGGAGCTGCTCCGTGGCGCCCTGTTCTCAGGTGGCATATCCAACGTGACCTCCGAGAGTTACTTGGCCCCTTTCTTCATGCTGGGAGCCACCCGTAGGTTGGTGGACTGGGGGGAGAGGTCTCTCCCTGGCGGGTATCGTACGCTTTTTCTTCCCATCGCGTGGGCAGGTGACTGCTCATTTCCGTTATGAAGGTGGGGTCACCTTGGTGATTAATCCTGCCCTCGTTGGTTTGGAGGGGTGTGAAGAAGTCGGCACCCAGTTGGGGGTGATGACCTTTTCCCACACTTCTTCTCCATCTTCTTTAAAATTCCGCCCCGGTGCACAGCTTCTGGGGCTGGGATGCTGTCGGGAATGGGAGAGAGAGAAGAAAGATCGGTGGGGAAGGGTTGCTACGTGAAGCCACGGGGACTGCTGCTCTAGATGCTCTCAGTGGTGCCCTGTTCCCAGGAGGCATGTCCACCAGGACCTCCGAGCCTCGCTTGGCCCCTCCATGCCCGCCGCTGACAGGCAGGGGATGGGTTGGGGATGGAGGTCAGGCCCTGGCGGGTCTCGCGCTACTTTCCTTCACGTCGGGGGTGGAGGAGGGTGCTCATTCCAAATACAAAGTGGGGTACATCGTGGTGGTTGCTCCTGCCCTCTCCGGCTTGGAGGTGTGGGGTGAAGCCGTCACCCTGTGGGCAGTGACGAACCTTTCCCGCACTTCTTCTCCATCCTCTGTTCCAATCCACCCTGGGGAACAGCCTCCGGGACTGGGACAGGGTGGAGATGGGTAGAGAGAGTAAGGGTCAGAGGGGAAGTGCTGCTCTGCCAAGGCCGGGGTGCCACTCCCTGGCGCCCTTTTCCCAGGGGGCAGTCCAACTTGACCTCTAAGAGTTACTTGGACCCACTCTTCCTGTTGGGTGATGCCGGCTCCGTGCTGGATGGGGTTGATGTCAGTCCCTAGCGGGTCTCGCACACATTTCCTTCCCGTCGCGAGTCCAGGAGAGTGTTCGTTCCCGTTATGTAGGGGGTTCACCGTGGTGATTTAGGCTGCCCTCTTTCATTTGGAGGGGTGTGAAGAAGCTGGAACCCGGTTGGCGTTGGCAACCCTTTCCCGCACTTTTACTCCATTCTCATTTCATTCCGCCTGGGGGCACAACTACCAGGGCTGGGACGCGGTCGGGAAGGTGAGAGAGAGAGTAAAGGTCGGTGGGGAAGGGCTTCTCCGCCAAGCCCGCATGCGCTCAGAAGCGCCCAGTTCCCAGGGGGCGTGTCCAATGGGACCTCCTAGCATTGCTTTGCTCATCTCTTCCTGGTGGCTCCACCCAGCGGGAGGCGGTGTGGGGGGTAAGTTCGGTCCCTGGCGGGTCTTCCAGGCCTTCCTGTCGCGGGTACAGGAGGGTGCTGGTTCCTGTTACGAAGCTGGGGGTCGCCATGGTGGTTGATCCTGCCCTCGTCAGCTTGGAAAGGCGGGGAGAAGCCGGCACCCTGTGTTCGGTGACGACCCTTTCCCACACTTCTTCTCCATCCTGCTTTCCACTCAGTCCGTGTGCACAGCCTCCAGGGCTGGGAGGTTTCAGGAAGGGGAGAGAGAGAGGAAAGGTCGGTGGGGAAGTGTTGCTCTGCCAAGCACAGGGTGCCGTTCCCTGGCACCCTGTTCCCAGTGGGTGTGTCCAACGTGACCTCTGAGAGTCACTTGGCCCCTCTCTCCTGCTGGGCGATGCTGGCGGGGGGGCGGATGGCTGGGGAGTTCGGTCCCTAGCGGGTCTCGCACCCCTTTCCTTCAAGTCGCTGGTCCAGGAGGGTGCTCGTTCCCGTTAAGAAGGGGCTTCACCTTGGTGATTGATATTCTACATCCACTTTAACATTCCGCCCAGGTGCACAGCCCTCGGGGCTGGGAAGGGTCAGGAATGGGAGAGAGAGACTTTCTTTCCCGTTGCTGCGGGAGGAGGGTGCTCATCCCGTTAAAAAGTTGGGGGTCGCCGTGGTGGTTGATACAGCCCTCCTTGGCTTGGAGTGGCGGGGAGAAGCCGGCACCCTGTGGGCGGTGATGACCCTTTCCTGCACTTCTTCTGCATCCTCTTTTCCACTCTGCTCGGGGGCACAGCCAGCAGGGCTCGGAGTAGTCGGGAAGGGGAGAGAGAAAGGAAAGGTTGGTGGAGAAGTGTTGCTCCACCAAGCCCGTGGTGCCGTTCCCTGGCACTCTGTTCCCAGGGGGCTTGTCCAACTTGACCTCCGAAAGTCACTTGGTCCATCTCTTCCTGCTGGGCACCTCACAGCCGGGCGCTGGATGAGGGGGTATGTTTTTCCCTGGTATGTATCACACGCCTTTCTTTCTGGTCATGGTGGCAGGATGGTGCTTGTTCCATTGATGAAGTGGGCTCACCATGGTGATGGATCCTGCACTCGTTGGTTTGGAGGGCTTTGAAGAAACCGGCACCCGGTGGGTGGTGATGACCCTTTGCCGTTCTTCTACTCCATCCTCTTTTCACTCCACCCGGGGGCAGAGCCACCGGGGCTGGGAAGAGTCGGGAAGGGGAGAAATAGAGTAAAGGTCGGTGGGGAAGGGTTGCTCCGCCAATCCCGGGGGGGCGCTCCACAGCGCCTTTTTCCCAGCTGGCATGTCCACCGGGACTTCCCAGCATCGCTTTGCCCCTTTCTTCCTGTTGGCGCCGCCAGACAGGGGGCGGTTTGGGGGGGAGATCTCTCCCTTGCGGGTCTCGCGTGCCTTTCCTTCCCGTCGCAGGGGCAGGAGGGTGCTCATTCCCCTTAAAAAGTGGAGAGTCGCTGTCGTAGTTGATCCTGCCTTCTTTGGATTAGAGGGGCTTGGATTAGCCAGCAGCCGGTGGGCGGTGAAGACGTTTTCCCGCACTTCTTCTCCATCTTCTTTAACATTCCACCCGGGTGCACAGCCTTCGGGGCTGGGACGGGGTCGGGAATGGGAGAGAGAGAAGAAAGATCAGTGGGGAAGGGTTGCTACGCGAAGCCCGGGGGGCCGCTGCATGGCGCCCTGTTTCCAGGGGGCTTTTCCACTAGGACCTCCGAGCCTCGCTGGGCCCCTCTCTTCATGCCCGCCGCTGACAGGCAGGGGATGGTGTTGGGTTCGAGGTCAGGCCCTGGCGGGTCTCCTGTGCCTTTCCTTCATGTCGCGGGGGGAGGAGGGTGCTCATCCCGTTAAAAAGTGGGGTGTTGCCCTGGTGGTTTCTCCTGCCCTCTTCGGCTTGGAGGGGTGTGGTGAAGCCGGCACCCTTTGAGCGGTGATGACCCTTTCCCGCACTTGTTCTCCATTATCTTTTCCAATCCACCCTGGTGCACAGCCTCATGGGCTGGGACGGGGTCGGGAAGGGGAGAGAGAGAGGATAGGTTGGTGGGGAAGGGTTGCTCCACCAAGCCGGGGTGCCGCTCCGTGGCTCCTGGTTCCCAGGGGGATGTCCATCGGGACCTCCGAGAATCACTTGGCCCCTCTCTTCCTGCTATCTGCCATCCGGCATGGGTCGGGGTTGCGGGGAGTTCGGTCTCTGTTGGGTCTCGCATCCTTTCCTTCCCATCGCGGGGGCAGGAGCTTGCTCGTTCCCTTTAGGAACGGGGGGTCGCTGTGGTGGTTGATCCTGCTCTTGTTGGCTTGGACGCACGGGGAGACGCTGGCACCTGGTGGGGAGTGACGACACTTTCCCTGCATTTCTACTCCATCCACTTTTCACTCAGCCCTGGGGCACAGCCTCCGGGGCTGATATGGGGTCGGGAATGGGAGAGAGAGAGGAAAGGTCAGTGAGGAAGTGTTGTTCCGCCAAGGCCGGGGTGCTGCTCGGTGGCACCCTGTTCCCAGGAGTCGTGTCCACCTGAACCTCTGAGTGTCACTTGGCCCCACTGTTCCTACCAGCAAAACCCCGGCGGGGGCAATGTGGGGTGGAGGTCGGTCCCTGGCAGGTCTCATGACTTTCTTTCGCGTCACAGGGGGAGAAGGATGCTCATTTCCGTTATAAAGTTGGGGTTCGCCATGGTGGTTGATCCTGCCCTCCTAGGCTTGGAGGATCAGGGATAATGCGGCACCCTGTGGGCAGTGACGACCCTTTCCTGCACTTCTTTTCCATCCTCTTTTGCACTCCCCCTGGGTGCACAGCCTCCAGGGCTGGGAGGAGTCGGGAAGGGGAGAAAAAGGGGAATGGACGGTGGGGAAGTGTTGCTCCTCTAAGCCCGGTGTGCCGCTCCGTGGCGCCCTGTTATTAGGGGGCGTGTCTAACTTAACCTGCGAAAGTCACTTGGCCCCTCTTCTCCTGCTTTCCGCCCCCCAGCTGGGAGCGGGGAGAGCTGGGAGTTCAGTCCCTGGCGAGACTCCCATGCCTTTCCTTTAAGTCGCAGGGAGAGGAGGCTGCTCGTTTCTGTTAGGAAGTGTGGTGTTGCAGTGGATGTTGACCCTGCACTCCTCAGCATGGAGGGGCGGGGAGAAGCTGACACCCGGTGAGCGGTGACGACCTTTTCCTGCACTTCTTCTCCATCCTCTTTTCCATTCCGCCCAGGGGCACAGCCTCCAGGGCTAGGACATAGTCGGGAAGGTGAGAGAGAAAGTAAAGGTCGGTGGGGAAGGGCTTCTCCGCCAAGCCCGCATGCTCTCAGAGGCGCCCTTTTCCCAGGGGGCGTGTCCAATTGGACTTCCTAACATTGATTTGCTCCTCTCTTCCTGGTGGCGCCGCCTGGCAGGGGGCGGTGTGTGGGGTAAGTTCGGTTCCTGGTGGGTCTTCCGGGCCTTTGCGTGGCGGGGAAAGGAGGGTGCTGGTTCCTGTTACAAAGCTGGGGGTCGTCATGGTGGTTGATCCTGCGCTCCTCGGCTAGGAGGGGCGGGGAGAAGACGGCATCCTGTGGTCGGTGATGAGTCTTTCCCACACTTCATCTCCATCCTGTTTTCCACTCAGTCCGTGGGCACAGCCTGCAGGGCTGGGAGTTGTCAGGAAGGGGAGAGAGAGAGGAAAGTTCGGTGGGGAAGGGTTGCTCCGCCAAGACTGGGGGTCCGCTCCATAGCGCCTTTTACTCAGGGGGCGTGTTCACTGGAACCTCTGAGAGTTACATGGCCCCTCTCTTCTTGCTGTCCCTTGCCGGTCATGGGGCGAGGTAGGGAGGAGGTCGGTCTCTGGCCGGACTCGCACTGCTCCCCTTCCCACCGCGGGGCAGGTGGGTGCTGGTTTCCGTTACGAATGCAGGGTCGCCTTGGTGGTTGATCCGTCCCTCGTTGGCTTGGAGGCTTGGGGAGACTCCCGCACCTGGTTGGGGATGATGACACTTTCCTTGCACTTCTACTCCATCCTCTTTTCACTCAGCCCTGGGGCACAGCCTCCGGGGCTTGGACGGGGTCGGGAAGGGGAGAGAAAGAGGAAAGTTCGGTGGGGAAGTGTTGCTCCACCAAGGCCGGTGTGCCGCTCCCTCGCACACTGTTCCCAGGAGGCTTGTCCAACTACATCTCTGAGAGTCACTTGGCCCCTCTCTTCCTGCTGGACCCGCCCGGCTGGTTGCCAGGTTTGGGGGGAATTGGTCCCTGGCGGGTTTTGCACACCTTTGCTTCCCGTCCTGGTGGCAGGATGGTGCTCCTTCCAGTTATGAAGGGGGTGTTACCATGGTGATTGATCCTACCCTCGTTGGTTTGGTGGTGTGTGAAGAAACCAGCACCCGGTGGTGGGTGACTACTTATTCCCACACTTCTACTCCATCCTCTTTTCACTAAGCCTTGGGGCACAGCCTCCGGGGCTGGGAAGGGGAGAGAGAGAGGAAAGGTCGGTGGGGATTGGCTGGGGATGGAAGTCGGGCCCTGGCGGGTCTCGCGTGACTTTCCTTCACAACGCATGGGGAAGAGGGTGCTCATTCCCATTACAAAGTGGGGCGTCGCCGTGTTGGTTGCTCCTGACCTCTTTGGCTTGGAGGGGCTGGGTGAAGCCGGTACCCTGTGGGTGGTGAGGACTCTTTCTCGCAGTTCATCTGCATCCTCTTTTCCACGCCGCCCGGGGGCACAGTCTCAGAGGCTGGGACGGGGTCCGGAATGGGAGAGAGAGAGGAAAGGTCGATGGGGAAGGGTTGCTTCGCCAAGCTCTGGGGGTCGCACTGCGGCGCCTTATTCCCAGCTGGCTTTTGCACCTGGACCTCCGAACGTCGCTTGACCCCTCTCTTCCAGCAGAACACCCCCCTGTCCGTGGTCGGGTTGATGGGGGTGGTGGGTACCTAGCGGATCTCTCACGCCTTTTCTTCCCTTTCGGGGGCAGGAGGATGTTCGTTCCCCTTAGGAAGAGGGAGATCACAATGGTTGTTGATCCTGCCCTCCTGGTGTTGGAGGGGTGGGTAGAAGCCGACAGCCGGTGGGAGGTGATGACCCTTTCCTGTACTTCTACTCCATCCTCTTTTCACTCCACCCAGGGGCATGGCTTCCAGGGCTGGGACAGGGTCGGAATGGGGAGAGAGAGAGAAAACGTCTGTAGGGGAGTGTTGCTCCGCTAAGCCCGGGGTGCCGCTTGAAGAGGCCCTGTTCCCAGGGGACTTGTCCACCGGGACCTTCCAGCATCGCTCTGCCCGTCTCTTCCTGTTGGCGCCGCCAGACAGGGCACGTTTTGTGGGGGTAGATAGGTCCCTGGCGGTCTCGTGTGCCTTTTTTCCCATTGCGGAGGCAGGAGTGTGTTCTTTTCCATTTCAAAGTGGGGGGTCGCCATTATGGTTGATCCTGCCCACTTTGGCTTGGAGGGGCGAGGAGATTCTGGCAGCCGGTGGGCAGTGACGACCCTTTAACGCACTTGTTCTCCATCCTCTTTTCCAATCCATTAAGGGCACAGCCTCCGGGGCTGGGATGGGGTCGGGAAGGGGAGAGAAAGAGGAAAGTTCGGTGGGGAAGTGCTGCTCCGCCAAGCCCGGGGTGCCACTCCATGGTGCCCTGTTCCTAGGGGGTGTGTCCAATGTGACCTCCGAGAGTCACTTAGCCCCTCTCTTCCTGCTGTGCGCCGCCGCCCGGGGTGGGGCGGGTTGGGCTGGGAGGTAGGTCACTGGCGAGTCTCCCACGCCTTTCCTTGCCATTGTGGTGAGAGGGGGCTGCAGGTTCCTGTTACGAAGTGGGGAATCGCAGTCGTGGTTGTTCCTGCACTCCTCGGCTTGGAGGGTCGGGGGAAGCCGGCACCTGGTTTGCGGTGATGACCCTTTCCCGCACTTCTTTTCCATGCTCTTTTCAACTCCTCCCAGGGTAAAGCCTCCAGGGCTGGGACGGGGTCGGGACGGTGAGAGAGAGAGTAAAGGTCTATGGGAAAGGGTTGCTCCGCCAAGCCCGGGATGCGCTCAGAGGCGCCTTTTTCCCAGGGCTCATATCCAACGTGACCATTGAGAGTCACTTGGCCCCTCTCTTTCTGCTGGTCGCTGCCTAGCAGGGGGCCGCCTGGGGGGTGAAGTCAGTCCCTGGCCGGTCTCTCGGCCTTCCCATTGCTGGGGCAGAAGGGTGCTGGTTCCTGTTACGAAGCTGGGGGTCGCCATGATGTTTGATCCTCCCCTCCTCGGCTTGGAGGGGCATGGAGAGGCCGGGACCCTGTGGGTGGTGAGGACACTTTCCCACACTTCTTCTCCATCCTCTTTTCCACTCTGCCCGAGGGCATAATCTCCAGGGCTGGGAGGTGTCCTGAAGGGGAGAGAGAGAGGAAAGGTTGGTGGGGAAGTGTTGCTCCACCAAGCCCGGGGTGCCGCTCCCTGGCACCCTGTTCCCAAGTGGCTTGTCCAACTTCACCTCCGAGAGTCACTTGGCCCCTGTCTTCCTACTGGGCACCACCTGGCAGGTGGCCGGGTGAGGGGGGAGTTCGGTCCTTGGCAGGTCTCCCACGCCTTTCCTTCCCATCACGGTGGCAGGAGGGTGCTCGTTACAGTTACGACGGGGGGTCACCATGGTGATTGATTCTGCCCTCATTGGTTTGGAGGGGTGTGAAGAAATCAGCACCCTGTGGGGGTGACGACCCTTTCCCGCACTTCAACTTCATCCAATTTTCACTCAGCCTGGGGGCACCGCCTCCGGGGCTGGGAAGGGTTGGGAAAGAGAGAGAGAGAGAGAGAGGAAAAGTCGGTGGGAAAGGATCGCTCCGCCAAGTCCTGGATGGGATCAGAGGAACCCTGTCCTACTCCATCCTCATTTCACTCAGCCAGGGTGCACAGCCTGCAGGGCTGTGAAGGGTCGGTAACAGGAAAGAGAGAGGAAAGGTCGGTGGGGAAGGGTTGCTCCGGCAAACCCGGGGGGCCCCTCCACATCGCCTTTTTCCCAGGGGGCGTGTCCACTGGGACCTCCGAGATCACTTGGCCCCTTTCTTCCTACTGGCTGACACCCGGCAGGGGGCAGTGTGTGTAGGGAGGTCGGTCCGTGGCGGTCCTCCCTTTCTTTTCCTTCCCGTTGCGGGGGGAGGAGGGTGCTCATTCCATTAAAAATGGGCGGTCACCGTAGTGGTTGATCCTGCCCTAGTTGGCTTGGAGGGGCGGGGAGAAGCCGGCACCCTGTGGGCGGTGATGACCCTTTCCTGCTTTTCTTCTCCATCCTCTTTTCCACTCCCCTCAGGGGCACAGGCTGCAGGGCTCCGAGGAGTCGGGAAGGGGAGAGAGAGAGGAAAGGTCGGTGGAGAACTGTTGCACCACCAAGCCCGAGGTACCGTTTTCTGGCACCCTGTTCCCAGGGGTTGTCCAACTTGACCTCCGAATGTCACTTGTTCCATATCTTCCTGTTGGGCGCTGCCCAGCAGGGCGCCGAATGAGGGGGAGATTCGTCCCTGGCGGGTCTCGCACATCATTCCTTCCCATCCCGGTGGCCGGAGGGTGCTTGTTCCACTTATGAAGAGGGCTCACCATGGTGATTGATCCTGCTGTCGTTGGTTTGGAGGGCTTTGAAGAAACCGGCACCCAGTGGGCGGTAATGACCCTTTCCCGCTCTTCTACTCCATCCTCTTTTCACTCTGCCCGGGGGCACACAGCCTCCGGGGCTGGGAAGAGTCGGGAAGGGGAGAGAGAGAGGAAAGGTCGGTGGGGAAGTGTTGCTCCGCCAAGCCCTGAGTGCCTCGCCGTGGCACCCTGTTCCTAGGGGGCATGTCTAACATGACCTCCGAGAGTCACTTGGCCCCTCTGCCTCTGCTGTCTGCCACCCAGAGTGGGGCGGGTTGGACTGGGAGATCGGTCCCTGTCGAGTCTCCTACACCTTTCCTTTCCGTCCCAGTGAGAGGAGGCTGCTCGTTCCTGTTAGGAAGTTGGGGGTCGCAGTGGTGGTTGATCCTGCACTCCTCAGCTTGGAGGGGCGGGGAGAAGCTGGCACCCGTTGGGCAGTGATGACCCTTTCCTACACTTCTTCTCCATCCTCTTTTCCACTCCTCCCGGGGTACAGCCTCCAGGGCTGGGACGGGGTAGGGAAGGTGAGAGAGAGAGTAAAGGTCTATGGGGAAGGGTTGCTCCGCCAAGCCCGGGATGCGCTCAGAGGCGCCCTGTTCCCAGGGTTCCTGTCCAATGTGACCTCTGAGAATCACTTGGCCCCTCTCTTCCTGCTGGGTGCTGCCCAGTGGGGGGCCGCCTGGGGGGTGAGGTTAGTCCCTGGCCGATCTCCCGGGCCTTCCCGTTGCGGGGCAGAAGGGTGGTGGTTCCTGTTACGGAGCTGGGGGTCGCCATGGTCTTTGATCATCCCGTCCTCGGCTTGGAGGGGTATGGAGAGGCCGGAAACCTGTGGGCGGTGACGACCGTTTCCCACACTTGTTCTCAATCCTCTGTTCCAATCCACCCTGGGGCACAGCCTCCAGGGCTGGGACGGGGTTGGGAAGGGTAGAGAGAGGAAAGGTCAGTGGGGAAGTGTTGCTCCGCCAAAGCCGGGGTGCCGCTCCCTGGCACACTGTTCCCAGGGGGCGTGTCCAACTTGACCTCTGAGAGTTACTTGGCCCCACTATTCCTGTTGGGTGACGCCGGCTAGGGGCTGGATTGGGTGGAGGACGGTCCCTAGCGGGTCACGAACGCCTTTCCTTCCCGTCCTAGGTACAGGAGTGTGCATGTTCCCGTTATGAAGGGTGTTCACCATGGTGATTGATCCTGCCCTCTTTCGTTTGGAGGGGTGTGAAGAAGCCGGCACCCAGTTGGGTGTGACGACCCTTTACCGCACTTCTACTCCATCCTCATTTCACTCAGCCCGGAGGCACAGTGTCCAGGGCTGGGAAGGGTTGGGTACAGGAGAGAGAGAGGAAAGGTCGGTGGGGAAGGGTAGCTCCGCCCAACCCGGGGGGACGCTCCACAGCGCCTTTTTCCCAGAGGGCGTGTCCACCAAGACCTCCTATATTTACTTGGCCCCCCTATTCCTGCTGGCCTCCGCCCGGTGGGGGCAGTGTGTGGGGGGAGGTCGGTCCGTGGCGGGTCTCGCGTGCTTTTCCTTCCCATCGCGGGGGGAGGAGGGTGCTCATCCCGTTACAAAGTGGGGTGTCACCGTTTTGATTGATCCTGCCTTTGTTGGCTTGGAGGGCGGGGAGAAGACGCACCCTGTGGGCAGTGACGACCCTTTCCTGTACTTCTTCTCCATCCTCTTTTACACTGGGCCTGGGGGCACAGCCTCCAGGGCTCCGAGGAGTCGGGAAGGGGAGAGAGAGAGGAAAGTTCACTGGGGAATGTTGCTCCGCCAGACCGGGGTGCCGTTCCCTGGCACCCTGTTACCAGGGGGCTTGTCCAACTTGACCTTGGAGATTCACTTGGCCCCTCTCTTCCTGCTGGGCGCTACCAGGTGGGGGGCCGGGTGAGGGGGGATTTCGGTCCCTGCCGGGCCTTTCCTTCCAACTCAGTGGCAGGAGGGTGCTCGTACCAGTTAGAATGAGTGTTACCATGGTGATTGATTCTGCCCTTGTTGGTTTGGAGGGGTGTGAAGAAACCGGCACCCTGTGGGGGGTGATGACTTTTTCCCTCACTTCTACTCCATCTTATTTTCACTCATCCTGGGGTCAAAACCTCCGGGGCTAGGAAGTGTCCGGAAAGAGAGAGAGAGGAAAGGTCAGTGGGGCAGGGTCGCTCCGCCAAGTCCTGGATGCACTCAGAGACACCCTGTCCCCAGGGGTCATGTCCACCTGGACATCCCAGCATCGCTTTGCAACTCTCTTCCTGTTAGCACCGACCGACAGGGGCGGTTGTGGGGGGAGAACCGTCCCTGGCGGGTCTCTCGTGTCCTTCTTTCCCGTCGCAGAGGCAGGAAGGTGCTCATTCCCGTTACAAAGTGGATTGTCGCTGTGGTAGTTGATCCAGCTCTCCTTTAATTGGTGTGGCTTGGAGAAGCCGGCAGCCGGTGGGCGGTGACCATGTTTTCCCGCACTTCTTCTCCATCTTCTTTAACATTCCGCCTGGGTGCACTGCCTCCGGGGCTGGGACGGGTTCGGGAATGGGAGAGAGAGAAGAAAGATCGGTGGGGAAAGGTTGCTACGCGAAGACCGGGGGGCCGCTGCACTGCGACCTGTTCCCAGGGGGCGTGTCCACCAGGATCTCCTAGCCTCGCTTGGCCCCACTCTTCATGCCTGCCGCCGACAGGCAGGGGATGGGGTGGGTTTCGAAGTCAGGCCCTGGCGTGTCTCGCGCGCCTTTACTTCATGTCGTGGGGGAAGGTGGGTGCTCATTCCTATTACAAAGTGGGGTACATTGTGGTGATTGCTCCTGCCCTCTCCAGCTTGGAGGGGCGGGGTGAAGCCGGCACCCTGTGGATGGTGACGAACCTTTCCCGCACTTCTTCTCCATCCTCAGTTCCAATCCACCCTGGGGCACTGCCTCCGGAGCTGGGACGGGGTTGGGAAGGGTAGAGAGAGGAAAGGTCAGAGGCGAGGTGTTGCTCCGCCAAGCCCGGGGTGCCACTCCCTGGCACCCTTTTCCCAGGGGGCTTGTCAAACTTCACCTCCGAGACTCACTTGGCCCCTCTGTTCCTGCTGGGCGCCGCCCGGTGGGTTGCCGGGTTTGGGGGGGGGGTGGTCGGTCACTGGCGGGTCTTGCTCCCCTTTCCTTCCCATCTCAGTGGCAGGATGGTGCTCGTTCCAGTTATGAAGGTTGTGTCACCATGGTGATTGATCCTGCCCTCTTTGGTTTGGAGAGGTGTGAAGAAACCGGCACCCGGTGCGAGGTGACTACTTATTCCCGCACTTCTCCTCCATCCTCTTTTCACTCAGCCCTGGGGCACAGCCTCTGAGGCTGGGAAGGGGAGAGAGAGGAAATTTCGGTGGGGAAGGGTTGGTCCACCAAGCTCTGGATGCGCTCAGCGGTGCCCTGTTCTCAGGGGGCATGTCCACCAGGACCTCCGAGCCTCGCATTTTCCCTCTCTTCCTGCCTGCTGCCGACCAGCAGGGGATTGGGTGGGGATGGAATATGGGCCCTGGCCGGTCTCCTGTGACTATCCTTCCCAACGCGGGGGGAGGAGGGTGCTCATTCCAGTTACAAAGTGGGGCGTCTCCGTGTTGGGTGCTCCAGCCCTCTTCGGCTTCGAGGGGTGGGGTGAAGGCAGCACCCTGTGGGTTTTGATGACTGTTTCTCGCAGTTCTTCTCCATCCTATTTTCCACTCTGCCCAGGGGCACAGTTTCAGTGGCTGGGAAGGGGTCGAGAATGTGAGAAGGAGAGGAAGGTTCGGTGCGGAATTGTTGCTTCGCCAAGCTCGGGGGGCTGCTCTGCGGCCTCTTGTTCCCAGGGGGCTTCTGCACCTGGACCTCCGAACGTCGATTGACCCCACTCTTCCTGCTGAACGCCCCCCCGACCGGGGACGGGTGGATGGGGGAGGTCGGTACCTAGCGGGTCTCTCACGGTTTTTCTACCCTACGCGGGGGCAGGTGGGTGTTCATTCCCCTTAGAAAGAGGGGGATCACCATGGTTGTTGATCCTGCCCTCCTGGTGTTGGAGGGGTGGGTAGAAGCCAGCAGCCGGTGGGAGGTTATGACCCTTTCCTACAATTCGCGGGGGGAGGAGGGTGCTTATCTCGTTAAAAAGTTGGGGGTCGCCATGGTGTTTGATCCTGCCTTCGTGGGTTTGGAGGGATGGGGTGATGCCGGCACCATGTGGGTGGTGATGAACTTTTCTCACACTTCTTCTCCATCCTCTTTTCCAATCCGCACCAGGGGCACAGTCTCAGATGCTGGGACAGGGTCGGGATGGGAGAGAGAGAGGAAAGGTCGGAGGGAAGGGTTGCTTCGCCAAGCTCAGGGGGGCGCTCTGCGGTGCCTTGTTCCCAGGGGGCTTGTGCACTGGGACCTCCGAACGCTTGACCCCTCTCTTCATGCTGAACTCCCCCCCGGCCGGGGACGGGTTCATAGGGGAAGTTGGTACCTAGCTGGTCTCTCACGCCTTTTCTTCTCTTTCCGGGGGCAGGAGGGTGTTCGTTCCCCTTAGGAAGAGGGGGATCACCACGGTTGTTGATCCTGCCCTCCTGTTCTTGGATGGGTGGGTAGAAGCCGGCAGCCGGTGGGAGGTGACGACCCTTTCCTGCACTTCTACTCCATCCTCTTTTCACTCCGCCCAAGGGCATGGCTTCCAGGGCTGGTATGGGGTCGTGAAGGGGAGAGAGAGAGAAAAGGTCTTTGGGAAGCGTTGCTCCGCCAAGCCCGGGATGCGCTCATAGGCGCCCTGTCCCCAGGGTTCGTGTTCAACCTGACCTCTGAGAGTCATTTGGACCCTCTCTTCCTGCTGGGTGCCGCTCAGCGGGGTGCCGTCTGGGGGATGATGTCAGTCCCTGGCCGGTCTCCCGGGCCTTCCCATCGCGGGTGCAGAATGGTGCTGGTTCCTGTTACGAAGCAGGGGGTTGCCATGTTGTTTGATCCTCCCATCCTCAGCTTGAAGTGGCATGGAGAAGCCGGCACCCTGTGGGTGCTAACGACCCTCTCCAGCACTTCTTCTCCATCCTCTTTTCCACTCTGACAGTGGGCACAGCCTCCAGGGCTGAGAGGTGTCCTGAAGGGGAGAGAGAAAGGGAAGTTGGTGGGGAAGTGCTGCTCCATCAAGCCTGGTATGCCGCTCCCTACACCCTGTTCCCAGGGGCCTTGACCAACTTCACCTCCGAGAGTCACTTTGCTCCTCTCTTCCTGCTGAGCACCGCCCGGCAGCTTTCCGGGTTTGGGGGTTGGTTGGTCCCTGGCGGGTTTGCACCCCTTTCCTTCCCATCGTGGTGACATGATGGTGCTCGTCCACTTATGAAGGGAGTGTCACCATGGTGATTGATCCTGCCCTCCTTGGTTTGGAGGGGTGTGAAGGAACCGGCACCCGGTGGGGGGTGATGACTTATTCCCGCACTTCTACTCCATCCTCTTTTCACTCAGCCCTGGGGCACAGCCTCCTGGGCTGGGAAGGTGAGAGAGAGAGGAAAGGTCGGTGGGTAAGGGTTGCTCCACCATGCCCTGGATGCGCTCAGGGGTGCCCTGTTCCCAGGGGGCATGTCCAACAGGACCTCCGAGCCTCACTTTGCCACTTTCTTCCTGCCCGCCGCCGATCGGCAGGGGATTGGGTAGGGATGGAAGACGGGACCTGTCGGGTCTCGTGTGACTTTCCTTCCCAACGCGGTGGGTGGCGGGTGCTCATTCCCCTTACAAAGTGGGGCGTCGCCGTGTTGGTTGCTCCTGCCCTTTTCGGCTTCAAGGGGCGGGGTGACGCCGGCACCCTGTGGGTGGTGACGACCCTTTCTCGAGCTTCTTCTCTATCCTATTTTCCACTCCGCCCGGGGGCACAGTCTCAGAGGCTGGGACGGCTTCGGGAATGGGAGAGAGAGAGGAAAGGTCGATGGGGAAGGGTTGCTTCACCAAGCACGGGGGGCTGCTCTGTGGTGCCATGTTCCTAGGGGCTTGTGCAACTGGATCTCCAAACTTCGCTTGACCCCTCTCTTCCTGCTGAACGCGCCCCGGCCGGGGACAGGTTGATGGGGGAGGTCGGTACCTAGCGGGTCTCCACGCCTTTTCTTCCCTTTGCGGGTGCAGGAAGGTGTTCGTTCTCCTTAGGAAGAGGGGGATCACCATGGTTGTTGATCCTGCCCTCGTGGTCTTGGAGGGGTGGGTAGAAGCCGGCAGCCGGTGGGAGGTGACGACCCTTTCCTACACTTCTACTCCATTCTCTTTTCCCTCTGCCCAGGGGCATGGATACCAGGGCTGAGACGGGGTCGGGAAGGGAAGAGAGAAAATAAAGGTCTATGGGGAAGCGTTGCTCCACCAAGCCCGGGGTGCCTCTTGAAGGGGCCCTGTTCTCAGGGTACGTGTCCACTTGGACCTCCCAGCATCGCTTTGCCCGTCTCTTCCTGTGGGCGCAGCCCGACATTGGGCATTTTGGGGCGAGAGATTGGTCCCTAGCGGGTCTCATGTGCTTTTCTTTCCTGTCGCGGAGGCAGGAGTGTGTTCTTTGCCTTTACAGAGTGGGGGTTCTCTGTGGTGTTTGATCCTGCCTACTTTGGCTTGGAGGGGCGAGGAGAATCCGGCAGCCGGTGGGCGGTGATGACCCTTTAACGCACTTGTTCTCCATCCTCTTTTCCAGTCCACTAAGGGCACAGCCAACGGGGCTGGGACGGGGTCGGGAAGGGGAGAGAACGAGGAAACTTCGGTGGGGAATTGTTGGTCCGCCAAGCCCGGGTTGCCGCTCCTTGGCGTCCTGTTCCTAAGGGGCGTGTCTAACGTGACCTCCGAGAGTCACTTGGACCCTCCCTTCCTGATATCCACCGCCCGAATTGGGGCGGGTTGGTCTGGGAGGTCGGTCCCTGGCGAGTCTCCCACGCCTTTCCTTTCCGTCGCGGTGGGAGGAGGCTGATGGTTTCTGTTACGAAGTGGGGGGTCGCCGTGGTGGTTCATTCTGCACTCCTGGGCTTGGAGGGGCAGGGAGAAGCCGGTACCCGGTGGGTGGTGATGTCCCTTTCCCGCACTTCTTCTCCATCCTCTTTTCCACTCCATCCGGGGTACAGCCTCCAAGGCTGGGACAGGGTCGGGAAGGTGAGAGAGAGAGTAAAGGTCTGTGGGGAAGGGTTGCTCTGCCAAGCCCGGGATGTGCTCAGTGGCGCCCTGTTCCCAGGGTTCCTGTTCAAAATGACCTCTGAGAGTCACTTGGCCCCCCTCTTCCTGCTGGGCGCCACCCAGAGAGCAGCCGGCTGGGGGATGAGGTCTGTCCCTGGCCGGTATTCTGTTCCTTCCAGTCGCGGGGGCAGAGGGTGCTGGTTCCTGTTACGAAGCTGTGGTTCACAATGATGTTTGATCCTCCCCTCTTCGGCTTGGAGGGGCATGTAGAATCCGGCACCCTGTGGGTGGTAACATCCCTTTCCCGCACTTCTTCTCTATCCTCTTTTCCACTCCACCCAGAGCACAGCATCCAGGGCTGGGTGGTGTCCTGAAGGGAAGAGAGAAAGGAAAGTTTGGTGGGGAAGTGAGGCTCCGCCAAGCCCGGGGTGCTGCTCCCTGGCAACCTGTTCTCAGGGGTTTTGTCCAACTTCCCTTCTTAGAGTCTCTTGGCTTCTCTCTTCCTGCTGGGTGCCGCCTGGCATGTTGCTGGGTTTGGGGGTTTGGTCGGTCCCTGGCAAGTTTGCACGCCTTTCCTTCCCTTCACGGTGGCAGGATGGTGCTCGTTACAGCTATGAAGGGGTTGTCACCATGTGATTGATCCTGCCCTCGTTTGTTTGGAGGGGTGTGAAGACACCGGCACCCGGTGGGGGGTGACGACTAATTTCCGTACTTCTACTCCATCCTCTTCTCACTCAGTCCTGGGGCACAGCCTCCTGTGCTGGGAAGGGGAGAGACAGAGGAAGGGTCGATGGGGAAGTGTGACTCCACCAAGCCCTGGATGCGCTCAACGGTGCCCTGTTCCCAGGGTGCATGTTCACCAGGGCCTCCGAGCCTCGCTTTGCCCCTCTATTCCTGCCCGCTGCCGACCAGCAGGGAATAGGGTGGGGATGGAAGTCGTGCCCTGGCGGGATTCGCGTGATTTTCCTTCCCAACGCAGGTGGAGGAGGGTGCTCATTCCCGTTACAAAGTGGGGCGTCCCCGTATTGGTTGCTCCTGCCCTCTTCGGCTTCAAGGGGCGGCGTGAAGCCGGCACCCTGTGGGTGGTGACGACCTTTTCTCACACTTCTTTTCCATCCTCTTTTCCACTCCGTCAGGGGGCTTAGTCTCAGAGGCTGGGACGGGATCGGGAATGGGAGAGAGAGAGGATAGGTCGGTGGGGATGAGTTGTTTCGCCAAGCTCGGGGGGCTGCTCTGCGGCGCCTTGTTCCCAGGGGCCTTCTGCACCTGGACCTCCGATCGTCGATTGACCCCTCTCTTTCTGCTGAATGCCCCCCCGACCGGGGACAGGTTGATGGGGGAGGTCGGTACCTAGCGGTTCTCTCACGCCTTTTCTTCCCTTCACGGGGGTAGGAGGGTGTCTGTTCCCCTTATGAAGAGGGGGATCACCATGGCTGTTGATCCTGCCCTACTTTTCTTAGAGGGGTGGGTAGAAGCCGGCAGCTGGTGGGAGGTACGACCCTTTCCTGCACTTTTAATCCATCCTCTCTTCACTCCGCACGGGGCATGGCTTCCAGGGCTGAGACAGGGTCGGGAAGGGGAGACAGAGTGAAAAGATCTGTAGGGAAGCGTTGCACCGCCAAACCCGGGTTGCCACTTGAAGGGGCCCTGTTCCCAGGAGCGTGTCCACCGGGACCTCCTAGCATTGCTTTGCCCGTCACTTCCTGTTGATACCGCCTGACAGGGGGCATTTTGGGGGGGAAGATAGGTCCCTGGAGGATCTCGCGTGACTTTATTTCCCTTCACAGAGGCAGTAGTGTGCTCTTTCCCGTTACAAAGTGGGTGATCGCCTTGGTGGTTGATCCTGCCCTCTTTGGCTTGGAGGGGCGAGGAGAATCCGGCAGCTGGTGGTCGGTGACGACCCTTTAACGCACTTGTTCTCCATCCTCTTTTCCATTCCACTAAGGTCACATCCTCCGGGGCTGGAACAGGGTCGGGGAGGGGAGAGAAAGAGGAAAGTTCGGTGGGGAAGGATTGCTTCGCCAAGGTCCGGGGGCTGCTCTGTGGCGCCTTGTTCCCAGGGGGCTTGTGCACTTGGACCTCCGAACGCTTGATCCCTCTCTTCCTGCTGAACGCCCCCCCGGCCGGGGATGGGTTCATGGGGGAAGTCGGTACCTAGCGGGTCTCTCACGCCTTTTCTTTTGTTTCCGGGGGCAGGAGGGTGTTCGTTCCCCTTAGGAAGAGGGGGATCACCATGGTTGTTGATCCTGCCCTCCTGGTCTTGGATGAGTGGGTAGAAGCCGGCAGCCGTTGGGAGGTGACGACCCTTTCCTGCACTTCTACTCCATCTTCTTTTCACTCCGCCCAAGGGCATGGCTTCCAGGGCTTATATGGGGTCGGGAAGGGGAGAGAGAGAGAAAAGGTCTTTGGGAAGCGTTGCTCCGCCAAGCCCGGGATGCGTTCATAGGCGCCCTGTCCCCAGGGTTCCTGTCCAATGTGACCTCTGAGAGTCATTTGGACCCTCTCCTCCTGCTGGGCGCCGCTCAGCGGGGTGCCATCCAGGGGATGATGTCAGTCCCTGGCCGGTCTCCCGGGTCTTCCCATCGCGGGTGCAGAATGGTGCTGGTTCCTGTTACGAAGCAGGGGGTCGCCATGTTGTTTGAACCTCTCCTCCTCAGCTTGAAGTGGCATGGAGAAGCCGGCACCCTGTGGGTGGTGACGACCCTTTCCAGCACTTCTTCTCCATCCTCTTTTCCACTCCGACAGTGGGCACAGCCTCCAGGGCTGGGAGGTGCCCTGAAGGGGAGAGAGAGAGAAAAGTTCCGTGGGGAAGCATTGCTCCGCCAAGCCCGGGGAGCCGCTCCCTGCACCCTGTTCCCATGGGGCTTCTCCAACTTCACCTCCTAGAGTCACTTGGCCCCTCTCTTCCTGCTGGGCGCTGCCCGGCGGGTTGCCAGATTATGGGCGTGGTTGGTCCCTGGTGGGTCTTTCACCCTTTTCCTTCCCATCATGGTGGCAGGATGGTGCTCGTTCCACTTATGAAGGGAGTGGCATCATGGTGATTGATCCTGCCCTCGTTGGTTTGGAGGGGTGTGAAGAAACCGGGACCCTGTGGGGGGTGACGACTTATTCCAGCACTTCTACTCCATCCTCTTTTCACTCAGCCCTGGGGCACAGCCTCCGGGGCTGGGAAGGGGAGAGAGAGAGGAAAGGTCGGTGGGTAAGGGTTGCTCCACCAAACCCTGGATGCGCTCAGCAGTGCCCTCTTCCCAGGAGGCATGTCCACCAGGACCTCCGAGCCTCGCTTTTTCCTTCTCTTCCTGCCCGCCACCTACCGGCAGGGTATTGTGTGGAGATGGAATTTGGGCCCTGGCGGGTCTCCTGTGACTTTCTTTCCCAACGCGGGGTTAGGAGGGTGCTCATTCCCATTACAAAGTGGGGTTTCGCCTTGTTAGTTGCTCCTGCCCTCTTCGGCTTCGAGGTGCGGAGTGAAGCCGGCACCCTGTGGGTTGTGACAACACTTTGCCGCACTTCTTCTCCATCCTCTTTTTAACTCCACCCGGGGTACTACCTCCAGGGCTGGGACGGGGTCAGGAAAGTGAGAGAGAGAATAAAGGTCTGTGGGGAAGTGTTGCTCCGCCAAGCCCGGGATGCGCTCAGAGGTGCTCTTTTCCATGAGTTCGTGTCCAACGTGACCTCTAAGAGTCACTTGGCCACTCTCATCCTGCTGGGCGCCGCCTGGCGGTTGAGGTGATTCCCTGGCCAGTATCTCGGGCCTTCACATCACTGGGGCAGAAGGGTGCTGGTTCCTGTTACAAAGCTGGGGGTCGCCATGGTGTTTGATCCTCCCCTCCTTGGCTTGGAGGGGCATGGAGAAGCCGGCACCCTGTGGGTGGTGACGACCCTTTCCCACTCTTCTTCTCCATCCTCTTTAACATTCTTCCCTGGTGCGCATCCTCTGGGGCTGGGACGGGGTCGGGAATGGGAGAGAGAGAGGAAAGGTCGGTGGGGAAGGGTTGCTCCGCCAAACTGGGGGGCGTTCCACAATGGCTTTTTCCCAGGGGGAGTGCTCACCAGGACCTCTGAGAGTGACTTGGCCCCTCTCTTCTTGCTGTCCGCCACCCGGCGGGGGGCTGTGTGTGTGGGGAGGTATGTCCTTCTCGTGTCTCGTGTGCTTTTCCTTCCCGTAGCGGGGGGAGGAGGGTGCTTATCCCGTTTAAAAGTTGGGGGTCGCCGTGCTTGTTGATCCTGCCCTAGTTGGCTTGGAGGGGCGGGGAGAAGCCGGCACCCTTTGGGCGGTGATGACCCTTTCCTGCACTTCTTCTCCATTCTCTTTTCCACTCTGCTCGGGGGCACAGCCGGCAGGGCTCGGAGGTGTCGGGAAGGGGAGAGAGAGAGGAAAGGTCGGTGGAGAAGTGTTGCTCCACCAAGCCTGGGGTGCCATTCCCGGGCACCCTGTTCCCAGGGGGCTTGTACAACTTGACCTCCGAAAGTCACTTGGTGCATCTCTTCCTGCTGGGCGACGCCCAGCTGGGCGCTGGATGAGGGATGAGGTTGGTCCCTGGCATGTATCCCACACCTTTCCTTCCCGTCGCGGTGGCAGGAGGGTTCTTATTCCAGTTATGAAAGGTGCTCACCATGGTGATTGTCCCTGCCCTCGTTGGTTTGGAGGGCTTTGAAGAAACCGGCACCCGGTGGGTGGTGATGACCCTTTCCCACTCTTCTACTCCATCCTCTTTTCACTCCGCCCGAGGGCACAACCACCGGAGCTGGGAGGAGTCGGGAAGGGGAGAGAGAGAGGAAAGGTCGGTGGGGAAGGTTTGCTCAGACAAGCCCTGGATGTGCTCACAGGCACAGTGTCCCCAGTGGGCGTGTCCACCGTGACTTCCCACCATTGCTTTGACTTTCTCTTCCTGTTGGCGCCGCCCAACAGGGGGCGGTTTGGGGGGGAGACCTGTCTCTAGCGGGGCTTGCATGCCTTTCCTTTCCTTCGCACAGGCAGGAGGGTGTTCATTACTGTTACAAAGTGGAGTGTCGTCGTGGTAATTGATCCTGCCCTTCTTGGATTGGAGTGGTTTGGAGAACCCGGCAGCCGGTGAGGGGTCACGACATTTTCCAGCACTTCTTCTCCATCTTCTTTAACATTCCGCCCGGGTGCACCGCCTGCGGGCATGGGACGGGGTTGGGAATGGGAGAGAGAGAAGAAAGATCGTGGGGAAGGGTTGCTACGGGAAGCCCGGTGGGCCGCTGCACAGTGCCCTGTTCCCAGGGGTCGTGTCCACCAGGACCTCTGAGCCTCGCTTGGCCCCTCTCTTCATGCCCGCCGCCGACAGGCAGGGGATGGGGTGGGGTTCGAGGTCAGGCCCTGGTGGGTCTCGCGTGCCTTTCTTTCACATCGCGGGTGGAGGAGGGTCCTCATTACTATTACAAAGTGGGGTACATCGTGGTGGTTGCTCCTGCCCTCTCCGGTTTGGAGGGCGGGGTGAAGCTGGCACCTTATGGGCGGTGATGAAACTTTCCCGCACTTTTTCTCCATCCTCTGCTCCAATCTACCCTGGGGCACAGCCTCCGGGGCTGGGACAGTGTTGGGAAGGGTAGAGAGAGGAAAGGTCAGAGGGGAAGTGTTGCTCCGCCAAGGCCGGGGTGCCAAACCCTGGCACCCTTTTCTCAGAGGGCGTGACCAACTTGATCTCTAAGAGTTACTTGGCCCCACTCTTCCTGATGAGCGACGCAGGCTCGGGGCTGGATGGGGTTCAGGTCGGTCCCTAGCGGGTCTCACACACCTTTCCTTCATGTCGTGAGACCAGAAGAGTGCTCTAAAACATTATGAAGGGGGTTCACCGTGGTGATTTATCCTGCCCTCTTTCGTTTGGAGGGGTGTGAAGAAGCTGGCACCCAGTTGGGGGTGGCAACCCTTTCCCGCACTTCTACTCCATCCTCATTTCACTCCGCCCGGGGGCACAGCCTCCAAGGCTGGGACGCTGTCCAGAAGGTGAGAGAGAGAGTAAAGGTCGGTGGAGAAGGGCTTCTCCGCCAAGCCCGCATGCGCTCAGAAGCACCCAGTTCCCAGGGGGCATGTCCAATCAGACCTGCTACCTTTGCTTTGCTCCTCTCTTCCTGGTTGCACCTCCCAGCGGGGGATGGTGTGGGGGGTAAGTTCAGTCCCTGGCGGTTCTTCTAGGCCTTCCTGTCGCAGGGACAGGGGGGTGCTATACCTGTTACGAAGCTGGGGGTCTCCATGGTGGTTGATCCTGCCCACCTCAGCTTGGAGGGGCGGGGAAAAGCCGGCAACCTGTGGCCAGTAACGACCCTTTCCCACACTTCTTCTCCACCCTGCTTTATACTCCCTCCATGTTCACAGCCTCCAGGGCTGGGAAGTGTCAGGAAGGGGAGAGAGAGAGGAAAGGGCGGTGGGGAAGTGTTGCTCTGCCAAGCACATGGTGCTGTTCCCTGGCACCCTGTTCCCAGTGGGTGTGTCCAACGTGACCTCTGAGAGTCACTTGGCCCCTCTCTTCCTGCTGGGTGCCACTGTTGGGGGGCCGGATGGCTGGGGAGTTCGGTCCCTAGCGGGTCTCGCACCCCTTTCCTTCAAGTCGCGGGTCCAGGAGGGTGCTTGTTCCTGTTAAGAAGGGGCTTCACTTTGGTGATTGATCTTCTACATTCACTTTAGCATTCCGCCCAGGTGCCTAGCCTCCGGGGCTGGGAAGGGTCGGGAATGGGAGAGAGAGAGGGAAAGTCGGTGTGGAAGGGTTGCTCCACCAATCCCGGGGGGGTGCTACACAGCGCCTTTTTCCCAGGTGGCTTGTCCACCGGGACCTCCCAGCATCGCTTTGCCCCTTTCTTCCTGTTGGCGCCGACAGACAGGGGGCGTTTTGGGGGGGAGATTGTACCTGGCGGGGCTCGCGTGCCTTTCCTTCCCGTCGCAGGGGCAGGAAGGTGCTTATTCCCTTTACAAAGTGGAGTGTCACTGTGGTAGTTGAATCCCGTCTTCATTGGATGGGAGGGGCTTGGAGAAGCTGGCAGCCTGTGGGCGGTGATGACCTTTTCCCGCACTTCTTCTACATCTTCTTTAACATCCCGCCCGGGTGCACAGCCTCCGGTGCTGGGACGGGGTCGGGAATAGGAGAGAGAGAAAAAAGATCGGTGGGGAAGAGTTGCTACGCGAAGCCTGGGGGGCCGCTCCACGGTGTCCTGTTTCCAGGGTGCTTGTCCACCAGGACCTCCGAGCCTCGCTTGGCCCCTCTCTTCATGCCCGTCACAAACTGGCAGGGGATGGGGTTGGGTTCGAGGTCAGGCCCTGGCGGGTCTCGCGCGCCTATCCTTCACGTCGCGGGGAGAGGAGGGTGCTCATCCCGTTAAAAAGTGGGGTGTCGCCCTGGTGGTTTCTCCTGCTCTCTTCGCCTTGGAGGGGTGTGGTGAAGCCGGCACCCTTTGGGCGGTGACGACCCTTTCCCGCACTCCTTCTCCATTATCTTTTCCAATCCACCCTGGTGCACAGCCTCCGGGGCTGGGACGGGGTCGGGAAGGAGAGAGAGAGAGGATAGGTTGGTGGGGAAGGGTTGCTCCGCCAAGCTGGGGTGCCGCTCCGTGGCGCCTGGTTCCCAGGGGGGGTGTCCATCGGGACCTCCGAAAATCACTTGACCCCTCTTCCCCTCTCTTCCTGCTATCCGCCAACCGGCATGGGTCAGGGTGGCAGGGAGGTCGGACTCTGTCGGGTCTCGCATCCTTTCCTTCCCATCGCGGGGACAGGAGCTTGCTCGTTCCCTTTACGAACGGGGGGTCGCTGTGGTCGTTGATCCTGCTCTTGTTGGCTTGGACGCACGGGGAGAAACTGGCACCTGTTGGGGAGTGACGACACTTTCCGTGCACTTCTACTCCATCCTCTTTTCACTCAGCCCTGGGGCACAGCCTCGGGGGCTGAGATGGGGTCGGGAATGGGAGAGAGAGAGGAAAGGTCAGTGAGGAAGTGTTGCTCCTCCAAGCCCGGGGTGCTGCTCGGTGGCACCCTGTTCCCAGGGGACATGTCCACCTGAACCTCTGAAAGTCACTTGGCCCCACTGTTCCTACCGGCAAAAACCCGGTGGGGGCGATGTGGGGCGGAGGTCGGTCCCTGGCATGTCTCGCGTGATTTTCTTTCCCATTGTAGGGGGAGGAGGGTGCTCATTTCCGTTACAAAGTTGGGGTTCGCTGTGGTGGTTGATCCTGCCCTCCTAAGCTTGGAGGAACAGGGATAAGGCGGCACCCTGTGGGTGGTGACGACCCTTTCCTGCACTTCTTTTCCATCCTCTTTTCCACTCCCCCTGGGGGCACAGCCTCCCGGGCTGGGTGGTGCCTTGAAGGGGAGAGAGAGAGGAAAGGTTGGTAGGGAAATGTTGCTCCTCTAAGCCCGGTGTGCCGCTCCGTGGCGCCGTGTTCTTAGGGGGTGTGTCTAACGTGACCTGCGAAAGTCACTTGGCCCCTCTTCTCCTGCTCTCCGCCGCCCAGCGGGGAGTGGGGAGGGCTGGGAGTTCGGTCCCTGGCGGGACTCCCATGCCTTTCCTTTACGTTGCAGGGAGAGGAGGCTGCTCGTTCCTGTTAGGAAGTGGTGTGGTGTTGCAGTGGATGTTGACCCTGCACTCCTCCGCAGGGAGGGGCGGGGAGTAGCCGACACCCAGTGGGCGGTGACTACCCTTTTCTGCACTTCTTCTCCATCCTCTTTTCCACTCCACCCGGGGGCACAGCCTCCAGGGCTAGGACGCAGTCGGGAAGGTGAGAGAGAAAGTAAAGGTTGGTGAGGAAGGGCTTCTCCATCAATCCCTCATGCGCTCAGAGGCGCCCTTTTCCCAGGGGGCGTGTCCAATTGGACCTCCTAACATTGATTTGCTCCTCTCTTCCTGGTGGCGCCGCCTGGCGGGGGGCGGTGTGTGGGGTAAGTTTGGTCCCTGGAGGGTCTTCCGGGTCTTTCCGTCGCGGGGGCAGGAGGGTGCTGGTTCCTTTTACAAAGCTGGGGGTAGTCATGGTGGTTGATCCTGCCCTCTTCTGCTTGGAGGGTCGGGGAGAAGCCGGCACCCTGTGGTCGGTGGTGACTCTTTCCCAAAATTCATCTCCATCCTGTTTTCCACACAGTCCGTGGGCACAGCCTCCAGGGCTGGGAGGTATCAGGAAGGGGAGAGAGAGAGGAAAGGTTGGTGGGGAAGTGTTGCTCTGCCAAGCACAGGGTGCCGTTCCCTGGCACCCTGTTCCAGTGGGTGTGTCCAACGTGACCTCTGAGAGTCACTTGGCCCCTCTTTTCCTGCTGGGCGCTGCAGGAGGTGGGCCGGATGGGTGGGAAGTTCGGTCCCTAGCGGTTCTCGCACGCCTTTCCTTCCAGTTGCGGGTCCAGGAGGGTGCTCGTTCCCGTTAATCAGGGGGTTCACCTTGGTGATTGATCCTGCCCTCCTTGGTTTGGAGGGGTGTGAAGAAGTCGGCACCGGTTGGGGTGACGACTCTTTCCCGCACTTCTACTCCATCCTCTATTCACTCAGCCCTGGGGCACAATCCCTGGGGCTGGGCATGGTCGGGAAGGGGAGAGAGAGAGGAAAGGTCAGTGGGGAAGGGTTGCTCTGCCAAGCCCGGGTGACCGCTCCATAGCCCCTTTTTCCCAGGGGCCGTGTCTACCGGGACCTCTGAGAGTCACTTGGCCCCTCTCTTCCTGCTGTCCGCCGCCGGGCATGGGGCGGGGTAGGGGGGAGGCCGGTCTCTGGCCGGACTCGCACTGCTCTCCTTCCAATCGTGTGGGCAGGTGGGTGCTCTTTTCCGTTACGAATGGGGGGTCGCCGTTGTGGTTGATCCTGCCCTCGTTGGCTTGGAGGGGCGAGGAGAATCCGGCAGCCGGTTGGCGGTGACAACCCTTTCCCGCACTTGTTCTCCATCCTCTTTTCCAATCCTCCCTGGGGCACAGCCTCCGGGGCTGGGACGGGGTCAGGAATGGGAGAGAGAGAGGAAAGGTTGGTGTGGAAGGGTTGCTCCCCCAAGCCCGGGGTGCTGCTCCGTGGCACCCGGATCCCAGGGGAGTGTCCATCGGGACCTCCGAGAGTCACTTGGCCCCTCTCTTCCTGCTATCTGCAGCCCACCACAGGTCGGGGTAGGGGGGTAGGTCAGCCTCTGGCGGGTCTCGCATCCTTTCCTTCCCATCGTGGAGGCAGGTGGGTGCTCTTTCCCTTTATGAAGGGGGGGTCGCCGTGGTGGTTGATCCTGCCATTATTGGCTTGGACTCATTGGAAGATGCAGGCAAGTGGTGGGAGGTGACGATACTTTCCCTGCAATTGTACTCCATCCTCTTTTCACTCAGCCCTGGGCATAGCCTCCAGGGCTGGGATGGGGTTGGGAAGGGGAGAGATAGAGGAAAGGTCTGTGGGGAAGGATTGCTCCACCAACGCCAGGGAGCCGCTCCGTGGCGCCCTGTTCTCAGGTGGCATGTCCAACGTGACCTCCGAGAGTCACTTGGCCTCTTTCTTCCTGCTGGGAGCCGCCCATAGGTGGGCGAGGTGGGGGGAGAGGTCTGTCCCTGGCGGGTACCACATGCTTTTTCGTCCCATCGCGTGGGCAGGTGAGTGCTCGTTCCTGTTATGAAGGTGGGGTCACCTTGGTGATTAATCCTGCCCTCGTTGGTTTGGAGGGGTGTGAAGAAATCGGCACCCGGTTGGAGGTGACGACCTTTTCCCACACTTCTTCTCCATCTTCTTTAAAATTCCGCCCCGGTGCACAGCTTCTGGGGCTGGGATGCTGTCGGGAATGGGAGAGAGAGAAGAAAGATCAGTGGGGAAGGGTTGCTACGCGATGCCCTGGGGGCCGCTGCACGGCGCCGTGTTCCCAGGGAGTGTGTCTACCAGGACCTCCTAGCCTCGCTTGGCCCCTCTCTTCATGCCCGCTGCCGACAGGAAGGTGATGGGGTGGGGTTTGAGATCAGGCCCTGGCGGGTCTCGCGCGCCTTTCCTTCACGTCGCAGGGTGAGGAGGGTGGTCATTCCTATTACAAATTGGGGTACATCGTGATGGTTGCTTGTGCCCTTTCTGGCTTGGAGGGGCGGGGTGAAGCAAGCACCCTGTGGGCGGTGATGAACCTTTCCCACACTTCTTCTCCATCTTCTGTTCCAATCCACCCTGGGACACAGCCTCCAGGGCTGGGACAGGGTTGGGGAGAGTAGAGAGAGCAAAGGTCAGAGGGGAAGTGTTGCTCCGCCAAGGCCGGGGTGCCGCTCCCTGGCACCCGTTTACCAGGGGTGTGTCCAACTTGACCTCTAAGAGTTACTTGTCCCCACTCTTCCTGTTGGGCGACGCTGGCTCCGGGCTGGATGGGGTTCAAATCGGTCCCTAGCGGGTCTCGCACACCTTTCCTTCCCGTCGCGAGTCCAGGAGAGTGTTCGTTCCCGTTATGAAGGGGGTTCACCGTGCTGATTGATCCTGCCCTCTTTCGTTTGGAGGGGTGTGAAGAAGCTGGTACCCAGTTGGGGGTGGCAACCCTTTCCCACACTTCTACTCCATCCTCATTTCACTACGCCCGGGGGCACAGCCTCCAGGCCTGGAACGCGGTCGGGAAGGTGAGAGAGAGAGTAAAGGTCGGTGGGGAAGGGCTTCTCTGCCAAGCATGCATGCGCTCAGAAGTGCCCTGTTCCCAGGGGCCGTGTCCAATGGGACCTCCTAGCATTGCTTTGCACCTCTCTTCCTTGTGGCGCCACCAAGCAGGGGGCGGTGTGGGGCGTAAGTTCGGTCCCTGTCGGGTCTTCTGGGCCTTCCCGTCGCGGGGGCAGGAGGGTGCTGGTTCCTGTTACGAAGCTGGGGGTCGCCATGGTGGTTGATCCTGCCCTCCTTGGCTTGGAGGGGCGGGGAGAAGCCGGCACCCTGTGGTGGGTGACGACCTTTTCCACACTTCTTCTCCATCCTGCTTTCCACTCTGTCCGTGGGCACAGCCTCCAGGGCTGGGAGGTATCAGGAAGGGGAGAGAGAGAGGAAAGGTTGGTGGGGAAGTGTTGCTCTGCTAAGCACAGGGTGCCGTTCCCTGGCACCCTGTTTCTAGTGGGTGTGTCCAATGTGACCTCTGAGAGTCACTTGGCCCCTCTTTTTCTGCTGGGCGCCGCCGGTGGGCTGCCGGATGGGGGGGAGGTCGGTCCCTAGCGTGTCTCGCACACTTTTCCTTCCAATCGTGGGTCCAGGAGAGTGCTTGTTCCCGTTAAGAAGGGGGTTCAACTTGGTAATTGATCCTGCCCTCCTTGGTTTGGAGGGGTGTGAAGAAGCCGGCACCCGGTTGTTTGTGACGACCCTTTCCCGCACTTCTACTTCATTCTCATTTCACTCAGCCTGGGGGCACAACCTCCTGGGCTGGGAAGGTTCGGGAAGGGGAGAGAGAGAGGAAAGGTCGGTGGGGAAGGGTTGCTCCGCCAAGCCCGGGGGGCCGCTCCATAGCGCCTTTTACCCAGGCGTCGTGTCCACTGGGACCTCTGAGAGTCACTTGGCCCCTCTCTTCCTGCTGGGGGCCACCTGGCGGGGGGCCGGGTGAGGGGGGAGTTTGGTCCCTGGCAGGTCTCGACGCCTTTCCTTCCCGTCTCGGTGGCAGGAGGGTGCTCATTCCAGTTACGAAGGGTGGTCACCATGGTGATTGATTCTGCCCTCATTGGTTTGGAGGGGTGTGAAGAAACCGGCACCCTGTGAGGGGTGACTACCCTTTCCCGCTCTTCTACTCCGTCCTCATTTCACTCAGCCTGGGGGCACAGCCTCAGGGGCTGGGACGGGGTCGGGAATAGGAGAAAGAGAGGAAAGGTCAGTGGGGAAGGGTTTCTCCGCCAAATCGGGGTGCGCTCCACAGCGCATTTTTCCCAGGGGGCGTTTCCACCGGGACCTCCGAGAGTCCTTGGCCCTTCTCTTCCTGCTGGCCGCCACACGGCGGGTGGCGGTGTGGGCTGGGTGGTCGGTCCGTGGCGGGTCTCGCGTGCTTTTCCTTCCCATCACGGAGGGAGGTGGGTGCTCATTCCGTTAAAAAGTGGGGGAGTCGCCGTGGTGATTGATCCTGCCCTCATTGGTTTGGAGGGCTTTGAAGAAACCGGCAACCAGTGCGCAGTAATGACCCTTTCGCGCTCTTCTACTCCATCTTCTTTTCACTCCGCCCGGGGGCACAGCCTCCGGGGCTGGGAATGGTCGGGAAATGGAGAGAGAGGAAAGGTCGGTTGGGAAAGGTTGCTCCGCCAAGCTCTGGATGCGCTCACAGGTGACCTGTCCCCAGTGGGTGTGTCCACCGGGACCTCCCAGCATCGCTTTGCCCCTCTCTTCCTGTTGTCGCTGCCCGACAGGGGGCGGTTTGGGGGGGAGATCAGTCCCTGTCGGGTATCGCGTGCCTTTCCTTCCCATCAGAGGGGCAGGAGGGTGCTCATTCCAGTTACAAATGAAGTGTCGCTGTGGTAGTTGATCCTGCCCCCTATGGATTGGAGGGGTGGGGAGAAGCCGGCACCCTGTGGGCAGTGATGACCCTTTCCTGCACTTCTTCTACATCCTTTTTAAAATTCCGCCCGGGCGCACAGCCTCCGGGGCTGGGACGGGGTCAGGAATGGGAGAGAGAGGAAAGGTCGGTGGGAAGGGTTGCTCCGCCAAACCCAGGGCACCGCTCCACAGCGCCTTTTTCCCAGGGGGCATGTCCACCCCGACCTCCGAGAGTCACTTGGCCCCTCTCTTCCTGCTGGCCGCCACTCGGCGGGGGGCGGTGTGGGTGGGGAGGTCGGTCTGTGGTGGAACTCGCGTGCTTTTCCTTCCTGTTGCGGAGGGAGGAGGGTGCTCATCTCCTTAAAATGTTGAGGGTTGCTGACGTGATTGATCCTGCCCTCGTTGGCTTGGAGGGGCGGGGAGAAGTCGGCAGCCTCTGGGCGAGATGACCCTTTCCTGCACTTCTTCTCCATCCTCTTTTCCATTCCGCTTGGGGGCACAGCCAGCAGGGCTCAAAGGAATTGTGAAGGGGAGAGAGAGAGGAAAGGTCGATGGAGAAGTGTTGCTCCACCAAGTCCGAGGTGTAGCTCCGTGGCGCCCTGTTCCTAGGGGGCGTGTCTAACGTGACCTCAGAGAGTCACTTGGCCCCTCTCTTCCTGCTGTCTGCCGCCAAGTGTTGGGCGGGTTGGGCTGGGAGGTCGGTCCCTGAGGAGTCTTCCACGCCTTTCCTTTCCATGGCAGTGAGAGGATGCTGCTCATTCCTGTTATGACGTGGGGGTTCGCCGTTGTGGTTGATCCTCCCTTCTTCGGCATGGAGGGGCATGGAGAACCCGGCAACCTGTGAGCGGTGACAATCCTTTCCCGCACTTCTTCTCCATCCTCTTTAACATTCTGCCTGGGTGCACAGCCTCTGGGGCTGGGACGGGGTCGGGAATGGGAGAGACAGAGGAAAAGTTGGTGGGGAAGGGTTGCTCGGACAAAACCGGGGGGCCACTCCAAAGCGCCTTTTTCCTAGGGGGCGTGTCCACCGGGACCTCCAAGAGCCACTTGGCCCCTCTTTTCCTGCTGTCCGCCACCCGGCGGGGGGCTGACTGTGTGGGGAGGTCGGTCCTTGGCGGGTCTCGCGTGCTATTCCTTCCCGTCGAGGGTGGAGGAGGGTGCTGATTCCGTTAAAAATTGGGGGGTCGCCGTGGTGGTTGATCCTGCCCTCGTTGGCTTCGAGGGGCTGGGAGAAGCCGGCACCCTGTGGGCGGTGATGACCTTTTCCTGTACTTCTTCTCCATCCTCTTTTCCACTTCGCTCAGGGGCACAGCTGGCAGGGCTCGGAGGAGTTAGGAAGGGGAGAGAGAGAGGAAAGGTCAGTGGAGAATTGTTTCTCCACCAAGCCCGGGGTGCCGTTCCATGGCACCCTGTTCCCAGGGGGCTTGTACAACTTGACCTCCGAATGTCACTTGGTCCATCTCTTCCTGATAGGCGCCGACCAGAGGGGAGCCGAATGAGGGGGGAGTTTGATCCCTGGCTGGTCTCGCACGCCTTTCCTTCCCGTCGCGATGGCAGGAGGGTGCTTGTTCCAGTTATGAATGGGGCTCACCATGGTGATTGATCCTGCCCTCGTTGGTTTGGAGGGCTTTGGAAAAACTGGCACCTGGTGGGCGGTGATGACCCTTTCCCACTCTTCTACTCCATCCTCTTTTCACTCCGCCTGAGGGCACAGCTGACGGGGCTGGGAAGAGTCGGAAGGGAGAGAGAGAGAGGAAAGGTCGGTGGGGAAGGGTTGCTCCGCCAAGCCCTGGATGCGCTCACAGTCGCCCTGTCCCCAGTGGGCATGTCCACCGTGACCACCCAGCATCACATTGCTCCTCTCTTCCTGTTGGCGCCGCCCAACAGGGAGCGGTTTGGGGGGGAGATCGGTCTCTGGCGGGGCTTGCGTGCCTTATCATCCCGTCGCAGGGGTAGGAGGGTGCTCATTCCCGTTACAAAGTGTAGTGTCTCTGTGGTAGTTGATCCTGCCCTCCTTGGATTGGAGGGGCTTGGAGAAGCCGGCAACCTGTGGGCGGTGACGACCCTTTCCTGCACTTCTTCTCCATCTACTTTAACATTGCGCCGGGGTGCACAGCCTCCAGGGCTGGGATGGGGTCGGGAATGGGAGAGACAGAGGAAAGGTGGTTGGGGAAGAGTTGCTCCGCCAAACCCGGGGTGCCGCTCCAAAGTGCCTTTTTCCTAGGGGACATGTCCACCAGGACCTCCAAGCCTTGCTTGGCCCCTCTCTTCATGCCTGCCGCCGACAGGCTGTGTATGGGGTGGGGTTCAAGGACAGGCCCTGGCAGGTCTCAAGCGCCTTTCCTTCACGACGCGGGGGGAGAAGGTTGCTCATTCCTATTACACAGTGGGGTACATCGTGTTGGTTTCTCCTGCCCTCTCCGGCTTTGAGGGGCGGGGTGAAGCCGGCACCCTGTGGGCGGTGACGAACCTTTCCCGCACTTCTCCATCCTCTGTTCAAATCCACCCTGGGGCACAGCCTCCGGGGCTGGGACGGGGTTGGGAAGGGTAGAGAGAGGCAAGGTCAGAGGGGTAGCGTTGTTCGGCCAAGGCCGGAGTGCCGCTCCCTGGCACCGTGTTCTCAGGGGGCGTGTCCAACTTGACCTCTAAGAGTTACTTGGCCCCACTCTTCCTGTTGGGCGACGCCGGCTCCGGGCTGGCTGGTGTTCAGGTTGGTCCATAGCGGGTCTCACACACCTTTCCTTCCCGTCACGAGTCCAGGAGAGTGCTCATTCCCGTTATGAAGGGGTTTCACTGTGGTGATTTATCCTGCCCTCTTTTGTTTGGAGGGGTGTGAAGAAGCTGGCACCCAGTTGGGGGTGGAAAACCTTTCCCGCACTTTATTCCATCCACATTTCCCTCCGCCAGGGGGCAGAACCTCCAGGGCTGGGACACAGTCGGGAAGGTGAGAGAGAGGAAAGGTTGGTGGGGAAGGGTTGCTCTGCCAGGACCCTTTCTCACACTTCTTCTCCATGCTCTTTTCCACTCCGCCCGGGGGCACAGTCTCAGAGGCTGGGACGGGGTCATAAATGGGAGAGAGAGAAGAAAGGTTGGTGGGGAAGTGTTGCTTCGCCAAGCTCGGGGTGCCAATCTTTGGTGCCTTGTTCCCAGAGGGCTTGTGCACCTGGCCCTCCAAACGTCGCTTGACCCCTCTCTTCCTGCTGAACGCCCCCTCGGCCGGGGACGGGTTGATGGGGGATGCCGGTACCTAGCGGGTCTCTCACTCCTTTTCTTCCCTTTGCGGGGGCAAGAGGGTGTTCGTTCCCCTTAGGAAGAGGGGGATCACCATGGTGGTTGATCCTGCCCACTTTGGCTTGGAGGTGCGAAGAGAATCTGGCAGCCGGTAGGCATTGACCACCCTTTAACGCACTTGTTCTCCATCCTCTTTTCCAATCCACTAAGGGCACAGCCTCCGGGGCTGGGACGGGGTCGTGAAAGGGAGAGAACGAAGAAAGTTCGGTGGGGAAATGTTGCTCCGCCAAGCCAGGGGTGTCGCTCCGTGGCGCCCTGTTCCTAGGGGGCATGTCTAACGTGACCTCTGAGAGTCACTTGGCCCCTCTCTTCCTGCTGTCCGCCGCCCGGTGTTGGGCAGGTTGGCCTGGGAGGTCGGTCCCTGGCAAGTCTCCCAGGCCTTTCCTTGCCGTTGCGGTGAGAGGAAGCTGCTCATTCCTGTTACGAAGTGGGGGGTCGCAGTGGTGGTTGATCCTGCACTCCTCGGCTTTGAGGGTCTAGGAGCAGCCCGCGCCTGATAGGCGGTGATGACCCTTCCCGCACTTCTTCTCCATCCTCTTTTCAACTCCACCCGAGTACATCCTCCAGGGCTGGGACGGGGTCAGGAAAGTGAGAGAGAGAGTAAAGTTCTGTGGGGAAGGGTTGCTCCGCGAAGCCCTTGATGTGCTCAGAGGCGCCCTATTCCCAGGGTTCATGTCCAACGTGACCTCTGAGAGTCACTTGGCCCCTCTCTTCCTGCTGGGGGCCGCCAAGCGGGGGTCCAGCTTAGGGGTGAGGTCAGTCCCTGGCCGGTCTCTCATTCCTTCCCATCGCTGGAGCAGAAGGGTGCTGGTTCCTGTTATGAAGCTTGGGGTCGCCATGGTGTTTGATCCACCCCTCCTCGGCTTGGAGGGGCATGGAGAAGCCGGCACCCTGTGGGTGGTGACACCCTTTCCCGCACTTCTTCTCCATCTTCTTTTCCACTCCGCCCTTGGGCACAGCCTCCAGGCCTGGGAGGTGTGCAAAGGGGAGAGAGAGAGGAAAGTTGGTGGAGAAGTGTTGCTCCGCCAAGCCAGGGATGCCGCTCCCTGGCACCCTGTTCCCAGGGGGCTTGTCCAACTTCACCTCCGAGAGTCACTTGGCCCCTCTCTTCCTGCTGGGTGCCGCCCGGCGGCTTGCCAGGCTTGCGGGGGTGGTCGGTCACTGGCGGGTCTTCACACCTTTACTTCCCGTCTCGGTGGCAGGATGGTGGTCGTTCCAGTTATGAAGGGGGTGTCACCATGGTGATTGATCCTGCCCACGTTGGTTTGGAGGGGTGTAAAGAAACCGGCACCTGATTGGGGGTGATGACTTATTCCCGCACTTCTTCTCCATCCTCTTTTCCACTCCGCCTGGGGGCACAGTCTCAGAGGCTGGGACGGGGTCGGGAATGGGAGAGAGAGAGGAAAGGTCGGTGGGTAAGTGTTGCTTCGCCAAACTCGGGGGGCCGCTCTGCTGTGCCTTGTTCCCAGGGGGCTTGTGCACCTGGACCTCCGAACGTCACTTGACCCCTCTCTTCCTGCAGAACGCCCCCCCGGTAGTGGATGGGTTGATGGGGGAGGTCCATACGTAGCAGGTCTCTCACGCCTTTTCCTCACTTTCTGGGGGCAGGAGGGTGTTCGTTCCCCTTAGGAAGAGGGGGATCACCATGGTTGTTGATCCTGCCCTCTTGGTCTTGGTGGGGTGAGTAGAAGCCGGCAGCCGGTGGGAGGTGACGACCCTTTCTTGCACTTCTACTCCATCCTCTTTTCAATCTGCCCAGGGGCATGGATTCCAGGGCTGAGACGGGGTTGGGAAGGATAGAGAGAGAGAAAAGGTCTTTGGGGGAGCGTTGCTCCGCCAAGCCCGGGGTGCCGCTTGAAGGGGCCCTGTTCCCAGGGGAAGTGTCCACCGGGACCTCCCAGCATCGCTTTGCCCGTCTCTCCCTGTTGGCGCTGCCCGACAGGGGGCATTTTGGGGAGGAGAGATCGGTCCCTAGCGGGTCTCGTGTGTCTTTTTTTCCGGTCGCGGAATCAGGAGTGTAATCTTTCCCGTTACAAAGTGGGGGGTCACTGTGGTGGTTTATCTTGCCCACTTTGGAGTGGAGGGGTGAGGAGAATCCGGCATCCGGTGAGCGGTGACGACCCTTTAACGCACTTGTTCTCCATCCTCTTTTCCAATCCACTTAGGGCACAACCTCCGGGACTGGGACGGGGTCGGGAAGGGGAGAGAAAGAGGAAAGTTTGGTGGGGAAGTGTTGTTCCATCAAGCCCGCGGTGCTGCTCCCTGGCACCCTGTTCCCAGGGGGCTTGTCCAACTTCACCTCCGAGAATCACTTGGCCCCTCTCTTCCTGCTGGGTGCAGCCCAGGGGGTTGCCAGGTTATGGGGGTGGTCAGTCCCTGGCGAGTCTTGCACCCCTTTATTTCCCGTCGTGGTGGCAGGATGGTGCTCGTTCCAGTTATGAAGTGGGTGTCACCATGGTGATTGATCCTGCCCTTGTTGGTTTGGAGGGATTTGAAGAAACCAGCACCCACTAGGGGGTGACGACTTATTCCCGCACTTCTACTCCATCCTCTTTTCACTCAGCCTTGGGGCACAGCCTCCGGGGCTGGGAAGGGGATAGAGAGAGGAAAGGTCAGTGGGGAAGGGTTGCTCCACCAAGCCCTGAATGCGCTCAGCAGTGCCCTCTTCCCAGTGGGCATGTCCACCAGGACCTCCGAGCCTCGTATTTGCCCCTCTCTTCCTGCCCGCTGCTGACCAGCAGGGGATTGGGTGGGGATGGAAGTTGGGCCCTGGCGGGTCTTGCGTGACCTTCCTTCCCAACTTGGGGGGAGGCGGGTTCTCATTCCTGTTACAAAGTGGGGCATTGCCCTTTTGGTTGCTCCTGCCCTCTTCGGCTTCGAGGGGCGGGGTGAAGCCGAAACCATGTGGGTGGTGACGACACTTTCTCGCACTTCTTCTCCATCCTCTTTTCCACTCCGCCTGGGGGCACAGTCTCAGAGGCTGGGACAGGGTCGGGAATGGGAGAGAGAGGGGAGAGGTCGGTGGGGAAGTGTTGCTTCGCCAAGCTCGGGGGGCCGCTCTGTGGTGCCTTGTTCCCAGGGGACTTGTGCACCTGCACCTCCGAACGTCGCTTGACCCCTCTCTTCCTGCTGAACGCCCCTCCGGCCGGGGAGGGCTTGATGGGGGAGCTCAGTACCTAGCGGGTCTTTCACGCCTTTTCTTCCCTTTGCGGGGGCAGGAGGGTGTTCGTTCCCCTTAGGAAGAGGGGGATCACCATGGTTGCTGATCCTGCCCTCCTGGTCTTGGAGGGCTGGGTAGAAGCTGGCAGCCGGTGGGAGGTGACGACCCTTTCCTGCACTTCTACTCCATCCTCTTTTCACTCTGCCCAGGGGCATGGCTTCCAGGGCAGATACGGGTTTTGGTAGGGGAGAGGGAGAGAAAAGGTCCGTGGGGAAGCGTTGCTCCGCCTAGCCTGGGGTGCCGATCCCTGCCACCCTGTTCCCAGGGGGCTTGTCCAACTTCACCTCCGAGAGTCACTTGGCCCCTCTCTTACTGCTGGGCGCCACTCGGCGGGTTGCCGGGTTTAGGGGGGTGGACGGTCCCTGGCGGGTCTTGCGCCCCTTTCCTTCC
>PVKS010016986.1:0-42839 GCA_004027875.1 Aplodontia rufa
CCCCCCCCCCACCCAATCAACTTATCTGTTCTCCTCAGCTTCCGAGCAGCCCATGCTGGGGAGGGGTGGGAGGAGAGGGGAGAGTGCAGGCAGAGCACCTTCATTGGGGGCCTCCCCCTCTCCCACCAGGCTGGGGGGAGCAGAGTTGCAGTCAGCCAGCGCTCACTCTCCACCTTGCCTGGGCAGATGCCTCACACTTGGTTTGCAGTTTGGAAGGTGAGTGTGAGAACTGGTTATTTTTACTCAACCCCAGATGGGTGTGATGCCAGTTGGGAAGGAGGGGCTGATGGCATCTCAGGAGAAGTGGCCTGAGGCTGGAGCCATCTGTCTTGCTCCCTCCCCAGCCCCATCCGCATCTGAATTCCTGTTAGGTGGGCAGGACTCCTGTTTGCTAACATGGGCATGAGGCTCTGGGATTGATCAGGGGCTCTTTGGGCTGTGGCCTCAGAGAATCAAGCAGGGTAGGGGCCTCCTTGGACCCTCTGGAGAGGGTATTGAGGCTGCAGAGGTCAAAGCATGGGCCCTTGAATGGGAGCAGTCTTCCTACAAAACTCTGCCTGCCAAGTGTTCTACAATTCTCCTACCAAAGGCCACAGAGGTCCAGCAGTCCTATCTTTGAACTCTGTGCCAGCAGCTCTAAGGTGCCAGTCTGGTCTGGCCTAGAGCTGTCTGCCGGGAGCTGGGTGCCTGTAGACCTCCTGGACCTGGGTTGTTCCTCTCACTACCCTGTTCCCTGCCCCAGGCCTGAGAGAGGGCAGCCTTGCTCTTCTAGACCTCTCCCAAGAGCATGGAGCCCACAGGTGTCTAGCTGGGTACCCGGGACTGGAGCCTGGTTGTTGCCAGCCTGCATCTTTGGGGGCTGCCCTGTGGCCCTACAAGCTGGAACTCCTGGAACCCACATGCCCCATCCCTCTGCTGGTGAATTGCATTGCTGGCCTGTGCTTCAGGTCCCCACTGCTTGCAGTCAGGCAGTCTTGGTTTGTAGAATCCTTGAGCACCTCTGTCCCCACCCACCCCCAGCTCCTTTCTGTCCTCCTTGCCTTCCTCTTGTCCATCCCAGGCCTCCAGCACCGCTGCTTCCTCTTCCTGTACTACCCACCTCCATGGTCCCCATGCAGGCTCCTGGCCTTTCATTGGGTCTCATAAATGTCACTTCCTCTGCTACCTGCCACCCGAGGGACAGGTGTTACCCCACACCATTTCTCAACTGAATCTTGCTTTTCTTTGACAGAATGTGTTCAGTTTGAAATAATTTGTTCCAAGGTCCACAAGGCAAAGATCACACCTATTTGTGGCCCCCTATGTGCCAGGGTCTCAAGCCAGGCTCCGGTGGGGGCTGATCAATATGTGTGACCTGTTCTGTGATCCACCAAGTCAATCTGCCACCCCAGATGCGGCAGGTGTGAGCGCTTACCTTTCTGGGTTATTAGGTTGGGGCCAGGAACTCTGTGGCAACAGACCCTGGTTTTCCAGGACTTGGCAGGATGCCTTCTTCCTGAGGGTGGACACAAAAGAAGCACAGAGCCTCCTTTAGTGGGCTTGGGGATACCCTGGGATGGTTCTGTGCATGGAGGATTTACATGAGCTTCTACTCCCAAGACCCAGGGCTCAGGAAACACAGGATGAGCTAGGTTATGCAAGGGAAAGGGTGGACCTTGTTGTATTTTACTTTTCAGAAATCACAAAGTCGGGGCTGGAGCGGTGGCTCAGCGGTTACGGCGCTTGCCCGGCATGCACAAGTACGCGGGTTCAAACCCCAGCATCCATGTACACAACTAAGTGTCGGAGCAACAAAGATCATGTGAAAAACTCAATAAAAATTGATTGATTCTCTCTGTTTCTCCCTCTCTCTCTCTCACTGTCCTTCTCTCTTAAAAAAAAAAAAAAGAAATCACAAAGTCAAGCTTGAGAGATGACTGTGCCCCCAGAATATGTCCTCTTAATGTTCCTCTCCGAAGAACCATTCAGCATTGTGGCTCAGAAATGTCCATGCCCTTCCGCAAGTCACCCCTTGCAATCTAGCCTAAGAATTCTAAGTATAGGAAATATTTTATGTACACACATGCTTTTTACATATACTTACTACAGTGCAAAGTTTTGAACCATCTAAATACCTGAGCGTGTAAATTCATGACATCCTGCTCATTAGTTGGCAAGTTATACAAAGAATATTAGTAGAATAACATCACTTCTGGGATCTGCCAGAGATACTCCTAAAGGGGTAGGAAGCTTTACAGAGAAAGATATTCACCCTTATTGAGTTGCCATTACAATAACAGTACAGCAACCTCTAAGATGTCCAAAAATAGAAGTCTGCTCTGTGTGTGGTGGTGCATGCCTCTAATCCCAGCAGGATGGAGGGTGAGGCAGGAGGATTTCAAGTTTGGGATGTTCAAATTCAGATAGTCCACTAATTAATTATTCATTCACCCAGCACTAATTTACTCTGTCCCAGCCACACTACAGGTTCAAAAGCATGGCTCCAGATTATCTAGACAGAAAGGCTTTGCGTGCAGCAAAGCTGAAAGGTCATGTGTTTACCTGTAAGCATGGTTCTTCACCTAGCTGTCTCTTTGAGGGACTTGGGGATGTTAACAGAGATTGTGGGTATATAACCCTCAAAGCCACCTGTTGGGGTGCTACTGTGTAGAGAGGCACTGCACTGGTTCAGGAGCAAGAGCCTGTCTTGCTCAGGACTGCCTGCTAAAGCCTGCTCTACATCAGTTCCTGTTTGGAAAACTTAGAAACAAGAATTCCTGCTCAGTTGCTAGTACCCTGGAGGGAAGCCCTACCTTCTGAGAAGATGGAGAAACAGAAAAGCAGGATGCAGAGCAGGCTGGAAAGTACTAGAAGCCTCATGGTGAGGTGACTGGAATCTCACGTCCTGGGCAGGAGCTGTGCTGAGAAGGCCTCCCTCAGGGCCACTACGGGCATTTATAGAAAATGACAGGGAGGGGCGTTTCCCAAGGGGTAGGGCACCAGAAGCCTTAGAAGTCTTGATGAGTACAATCAGCTCCTCCCAAGAGGAAAAATATTAGCTTTTTGAGAAGTCAAAAGCATTTAGTAACCTGTAACACAGAAAGCTGTAAATACCTAGGCCCTGAGTACTCTGGTCCGGTTTTAGTGGTCAGAGCAGGAAACTCCTGCTATAAGCAGCCAGCCACTGACCAGGGTTGAACATTAACTTTTAGTGTCAGGAATAATCCCATCAAATGCACTTCTTCCTGCTTATTCCTCAGATGAAGCTGGGATAAGGATCATAAAGCCCTTGAAGGTGCCTCAGGGGTGGCCAAACAACCTGGGCTTGAATCCTTGCTCTGCTATTTATCAGCAGTGTGCAACTTATTGAATGTCTGTGAGTCTCCTTCCATCTGTTAAACAGGCACAAGACTATCTCTCTCACAGGTTGCAAGAGGAGTTGTACAAGAAGTCATTTCCTCCAAGAAGCAGTTCACTGCTGTTAAATTACCAGGGTGGGGGGCTGCAGCAGGCCCTTAATTTGTTTCATGTGGCAATCAAATCAAGGATGGGAGGGAAGAAAGGGAGGGTAAAGAAGGGGAGTTCTCACACAATGAATAAAAATGGGAACAGTAATAAAAAAATTCAAAGGAGATCGGCAGAAGAAAGGGACCAGGGGATGGGAGTGGGGAGGGGGAGTGCTTGAGGGTGGAATATTGTCCAAATTACATTGTTATATTGTATGCATGTATGGATATGCCACAAAAAATCCCGTCATTATGTACAATTTTAATGCACCAATAAAAATGTGAAAAGAAAATGAAAGGGCATTTCAAGTATCGGGCCAGCCTGAGAAAGGCACAGAGGGAAGTGTCCAACCAGGACTGGCATGAAGAAGCCTGTTGTGGGCGCAGAAAGCTTAGTGGTCTCCATTCATTGGACATGTACTCTGGACTGGGCCCTATTTTGGGCCCCAGGAATACAGAAGACATTGTGCTTGGCCTCAGGGGACTTCTTTTGGTCATGCAGACAGGAGACTACCACACTGCATCCTAAATACTGTCCATGACAAAGGCCAGTGAGGGATGTTGTATAGTCAGGGAGTTGGGGAGGTGAAAGTTTTGTAGAGATGTCTAGGTTGAGTGGGATGTGGGGTGGGAGTGGGCTAGCATGGTGGGTCAGATCATGATGGGTTTCCTGTGCTGGCAGAGGTGTTGGATTGGCTAAGGTATGGAAAAGGGAGGCCTGGGGGTCTTTCAGCTGGGGAGAGACAATGGCTCCTTTTTCATCAGGTTTGTTCCCTAGGTGTCCCTTTAATAATGGTACATGGGTGCCTGAGAACATGCAAAGCCCTGGCATTAGGGAGCATGAGGGAGCTGGGTGCCCCTGGGCCTATGAAATATGGTGGGTAGGTGTTACTCATGCACTTTGTTGAGCCTCTGCCTGGGCTGTGCTCCAGGCCACTCCTGAACCAGCTCCTATCTCCAGATCCAGCTTGTCTCCTTGTGAAGCTTCCTTGGCTCCTGGAATAGCAGTGATCACCTAAGCTGTGACTGTTATCTCTCAGCATGCTGTTGCCCTCGATGCAAAGACTGTGTTGACAAGAGGCCTGGCAAGTGGAGAGGATCCCTGAGGAGTAGGAGTAAGAGCAAAACGTGTGGAAGTGGTTTGCATGTGGTTGAGCACAGGGTAGGGCTTGTCCCTGGCTGCAGAAGAAATATGAATTTTGTGTGGCCAGAGAGAAGATGGGCCAGCCTGCATGAGCTCCTTTCGGGAAACTAGCCAGGGAAGATACTCATACATAGCCAGCATGAATGTACACACAGAATTTGTTTGTGCTTGTAACAGGATGTCTGCCTGTCCTTTGTCTTCTAAGGAAATCACGCTGTTTGCCAGCCTAAATGGGCATGTGGGAAGATGCTGGTATTTATTCAATTCTTCAGGGTCTCTCTGGTTCCCCTGCAGTCAAACCAGCTTATTTCCTGCTGCTGCAGCCTGATCCATGGCTCTCCTATTCCCTGGCTCTCCTCATTTGCTGCAGATTAGAGGAGCAACTTAATCCACATGCTCAACAGCTCATATGAGCCAGTCAGTGGGTAGGGATTATTTTGGCAATCATCCTGTATGCTTTTTATGTGTTTACAAAACTTTAAAATTAATCCACACAAAGAAACTGGTTTGGGCAAGTAGGTTTAAGGATTATATCTCATACGATGTTAGTTACCCGCCCAGGTCCCAGCCCCAGCCCAATTCCTTTTATGGGCTGTTGTCCACGTTCTGATGGTCGCTCCGAATGTGCATTAGCCATGGCAGGGGATTCCAGTACAAAAGACCCTGGGAATTTACTAGGAACAGTACAAGTGCTGGTGAGATACTGGGGGCAGACATTGTTGGAAGGAGGGAGCGACAAAAGGTGGGAATTCTCTTGAGGTTGCAATGTCCCTTCCCCCAGTACCCTGTTCATGCTACCATTGTACACTACAGGTCAATAAACTCAACCAAGCTTCCTAAAGGTGTCTCCTAAGATTAGGATTAAGTCTATGGTCCATATCAAGGATAGCACCACTATTGTATTACTTTTTAATTTTATCTGGGGTCATCTGAGAGTGCTGCCACCAAGTTCTCTGAGCAGCAGCATACCTTGGGCTGCCACTCACCATGTTACCTGTTGTAACAGGAATAGTTCCATGTTGCTTTTGGCAAATCATCATCAGAGGGGAAGAGAGCAATCCAGCTGGCAGAGTGGGAAGGGATTAGGCCAACCCTTAAACCTGAATTCTAATCACTTAAGGGGTAAAGAAATGAGGAGTGGACTCTTAGGTGAGTGAAGAGATTTGTCTGTTTCTACTGACCAACTAAACCAGGACTCTGATAACTTTCTAAGGATTTGTCAGCCACTCAGTTATGAAACCAGAAATGGACTTCAGTTTCACAGCACAGCTTTTTATTTTCTCCCTATAGAACAGAATCCTAAGGGCACCATTCACTAATAACAGGAAGAATCCGTCACCTCTGGGGCTCTGGTCCTTACAAACTCACACATACCATTCGCAGATTTGCAGGTTTCTCTGGGACCATATGTTGCAGGGGAAGAAGAGATTCATATGTCAGAATTCTGTTTTTTAAATGGTCACAAAAATTACTGAAGCAATCCAGGCCTGCATTAATTTAAATAACATAGGTGTAAAGTGTAAATTCCATGCTCAACCCCACTCCTCAGGGACAATTGGTGTTCACAGATTTTCATCAGCTTTTAACATTTCAAAGATAGCTGTCAATTTCTTACTTTAAAAAAGGAAGAAACACCTCTGGCTTTTTAGAATATTCAGAATCTCAGATTGAGCTAAGAAGTGAAAATGAGAAGCATTTTAATGGGAACACCTGCTAGTTTTAAGCACATGCAGTTTGGGTACAGAAAATCACACAAATTTGAATGATTTCCAAAGATGACTTTGAAAACTTGGCAGCCTTTTTGAGAAAAGAGTCTCCAGACATGCACCTAAGACACTAGTGATTTTGTAAGGAAGGAAATGGTTCAAATCAAATTTGCCATTTCTAAGACCAGTGAGAAAGCTGCCTGAAGTGTTCCCCCTCTTTACGTTAGAGCGTCTCCCTGCACCCACACTGCACACTCAGGTAAAACACTCTTCTTCCCAGTGTTTTACAGAGCCTGTAGTTGATCAGAGGTTACTCTCTCCTTCCTCTATTTGCCTGGCAATCTGCAGATCAGCTCATAATGGAGGGCAGGAATGGGTCCTTTGCTTGTCTTATTGAATTTCCTCCCTGTTTCTGGGCAGCATGCTCATACATTTTGCCTTAAGGGAAAGTGAAGTTTCCCTTCACTTTGCAAAAATGGTCATGGACATTTCTCAACTGCAACCAGGTCTCCAAAGCTGTGGTTCTCCCAAGTTCCAGGAAATAACCACAACACTGACGTTTATTTTATACTCCACCCCATGTTGTGCTCCACACGCCCTGAAAGAAGAAACGTTTTCCTCTACTCTTTACAGTTAATCTGAACTTTCCCATAACCTCCAGCCTACTTGGTCTTGCCTGCTTCAGGGCATCCTGTTGTGTGGCTGGTAAATGAGGGATCTGCCCCCTCAACCCCTAGTGCTTTGAATCTTCCCACTGTTACTCACACCTCCCTTCCCCTGAGTTAACCTGGGCACCAACAGCTTTTGCTGAGCCTACTCTGCCTCGCCATGATCTCCACCATATCATAAAGGCTTGTGGGGTGACTAGAGGGCTTTGCTTTTTCCATTCTTCCAAGGCCATTCCATGTAGGTGTTCAAGCACCAGTGAGGTCAGTCTGACTCCGATAGAAATGGTCCCTTAGCTTTACCTTTTCTCTCTCTGGAATTTTTGGGCTTTTGTTCCCACTCTCTTACCTGTTGTATTGGCCTGGTTTTGGGCACTCAGCACATCTAGTTTTTGTCTCCCTGCCTTCCCTACCCTTGTTCACAGCACAGGCTCTAGGGTCACATGATCTAGAGAGCTACTGTTTTAGCTGGTAAGAGTGTAATACTGAAATGTCCACTGTAGGGCAATGTGGTATTTTTTTAATGTTGTCAATTTCCAGAAAGGAGAGGGTGCTTAACTTTTCCCTTCCTTTTTCACAACCCCAAAATATTTATTATAATTGAGTACTATAAGACTTCAGCATGCTCAACAGTCATTTTGATCCCAATACTAGTGAACTTATATTTGATGCCTATCCAAGATTCAATACCATTCCAAGCTTAATTTTTTTTTTTTTTGAAAGGGGATAGTGAGAGAGGGAGAGAAAGAGAGAAGCAATTTTTATTTAGTTTTTCATGTGACTTTCATTCCTCGGACACTTCGTTGTGTACGTGGTGCTGGGGTTTGAACTTGTGTACTTGTGCATGCCAGGCAAGCACCATAACCATCAAGCCACTGCTCCAGACCCCCAAGATTAAAATTTATTTTTGGAATTTTTATGGTTTTCCTAGTCATGACTGGCATATTTCCTCCATCTTCTGCAGAATTCTCTTACAATATGCTAACAACCCAGGTTTTATTTTACAATAACTTATGAAAAGTATGTACTTATTAGGTTCACTTTGATGGAATGATTGAATCAAACTAACACATCACCTTATTATTTTTTTTCCTAACTGCAACCTATCCAACATGTCTTCATCTATGTTTTCCTCTTTTCTTGATAAACACCATTGTCCTCCCTGCTTCTGAGTTTTGGATTCCACATATAAAATATGTGACGTTTGTCTTCCTGTGCTAGCTTCTTTCATTCAACATATCTTCTAGGTTCATCCATGTTGTTGCAAAAAGGACATTTTTTTCAAGGCAAAGTAATATTCCATTGTGTGTGGAATACTACCCAAACCAGATTTTTTAAATCCATTCATCCACTGATGGACACTTCATTTGTGAATAATGTGGCAGTGAACATGGGTGTGTAGATACCTCTTTGATACTATGATTTCAAGTTCTTAGGATATATACCCATAAATGGAATTGCTGATTCTCACTCTTCTACAAGGACAGCCTGTCTCTAGAAAATACTCAACCTCCTACTAGTGCTCAAGGATATCTGATGCTTCTTTAATGTGGCATGACTTTTTTTTGCCAGTTAGAGGAAAACACACACACACAGAAATTTAGGTCTAAATGACTGAAACTCCAAATATGGGTTTTGATAAAGGAAAGACGACAAGCACAGCAAGTACAAGAGTCCAGCGAGAGGGAGGGTGTCTGACTGGAGAGGTTTGGGGCGCACCCTGTGTCAGTGACTGTTCTAATACCTTACCGTTCAGCAGCAGGCTTCCCACATGAGAGGTACTGCCTTGCTTCCTATTCTCACCTGCACACATAGCACCACTAGAGCAGGGGGTGGGGGTAGATATGTGCACTGTGGCCTCAACTGTGCATCCCTGGGGCAAACTCCAAGTCAGATGGAGTTGTCAGGCTAGGAGGACCTTGAAGGCTCTGAGTTCAGCAACACAGGGTTGGGGTGACATTTTGCTTTCCTGGGTTTTTCACTAGTTCCTCAAATCTGAGATGCTTATTGTAGTATTTCAATGATTTTGACTTTCCATATGTACTTTCCTTTTCACAAAATTTACTTAGGGGCAGCTATACAATGGAGCTATGCTCCATTTTCTAACCAAACATGGAGTTTTCCCTGCTAATTGTCACAATGAAAATCTCATTTCTCCTGCTTAACTTTTGAGACCATCGTTCTACTTAGAGGCAGTAGACTTCTGAGGACCCTGAAGGTGACAGTGCTTGTGAGCTTACAGACAAGCAGAGTCCTGCAGGGCATTTTCAAGCACACACACAATTTGGTCAGGGTCCTGCAAGAGGGGGTTGAGCTCTCTGCAAAGTTGGTCAGGACACGGGGCCTGGCCAGACATACCCATTCCCACCAAAGTACAAACCCTTCTCTTCTGTGCTTGTGTTGACACACAATGACCCCAAGGGCACTTGGCACATTTGCCCCTTCCTCTTGACTCCTGTTGCAATTCTCCAGACAATCATCTTTTAGTTTCTGAATCATTTTGCCTTGCTGGATTCATGGAAGTTGCTATTTCCCATGATTGAACTATCACTTAATACAGTGCCTAATAAATGTTGATCTCTTAATGACTCAGGTGAAGAGGAACAGTGCTGCATCATGGTATAAAGTTCCCATCTAACAGTCAGGCTTTCTGCCTCCAGCACTGCCTTCCCAAAGGACAGCAGGGCCACCTGCCTTCTAACTGGAGATCTCATCAGATACTTTTAGACCAATGTGTTTCCATTCATTCTTCCCTGTAGCTGATGCTAAGAATTACTTCAGACTACCAAATGGTATGAACCCATTAAATTTCTTACTCTTCTTCTTTGACCACATCAAACTATTAATAATCTCTCTCCACTTCTATTAATATTCCTTCCTGTCTGGGAGTCATTCTGCACTGATACTGTTCTAGTTAATGTATATATACGTAATCGGGCATGGCTTTGTTGTGAAAATCTCAAACTTTGTCATTTCAGTAGTATTCACTGCCAAAACACACACCCGACGGACTGTGGCTGTTTATGTGGGGTTGCTCAACTTCAGGAGGCAATTACTTTTAATCGTCACCCTCCCCCGCGCTACACACACAGGCTAGATACTCATGCTTTCCCACTGAATGCTTGGTAGAGACCCTTGTAAGTAACTAAAAGGGCTCTCACACTTTGTGTGACTTTTAAATCCTGTATCTCAACAACTGAAAATGTAAAATGGAAATTTTCCTCTTTTTGCCTAAAGCCTATCAATTTTCAGGTCTGTACTCTTCCGTGTGAATGACGTTGAGGGGAAACAAACACGAACCCTGTGCATGTTAACAGGATTCAAGAAACCACATTTTTCTCAGGTATCATTTTAGAGCTATTATATAACTAATTCACACTTTATATAACTCACTTTTCTATTTCATAGTCTTGATTGTCTTGGCAAAGTCAGAAAGAGTGCAATAATAAAATACTAGGTCACTAAATTTAAAAAGTTTTCTACGTCAATTTCTGTCTGATATCATTGTTGAATTTTACCATTTAGACTTTCGTATACCATTCAAAAATAAGGATATAAACTTTGGTTCTAAAATATGAGTAGAGACAGTAGACATTTTGATAGTTCCCTTTAAAATCACACTGATATTGTATGGGTAGCAATATAGTGTGGGGAAAGGGAAATTTGTCATTACAATTTTTACTTAGGAAAGAAACTAACAAACCAGCATCAGCTATTAGTAATCATACAACAATTACCAAGTATGGGCACATTTAACCTTAACACTGTGACGTAGGCTTTATCTTAATTTAACAGATGAGAAAAAATAAACTAGGAGAGGTTAAGAACCTGCCCACCGTCACATAAGAAATAAGGGCTAAGAACTGAGATTCAAATAGAGATTGTTTAGCTGCAAGCACTACTGTTTAATCACACTGCACTATACCATACTGGCAAGAGCCTAAGGTGCTTTCTTGAACTAATCCCTATTAAAATGGTGTGCATGTGATTTAGCTGGAAAAAGCAGACCAATTACCATTTGGCTGGAACTTTTATTATTTCAGAAATAAAGTATCCTATTGTACTTTGAGATGTTTAAAATAGTTATTTCTGAATTACTGCAATAAATATTTCTCAAAAACAGTAATCACCTCAATAATCATACATCTTTCTTTCCAGTCACTAAAGACTTCCAAAAATAACTCTTCTGTATCAAAAAACTCATAAATGTCACAAAAAAGCGAAGTCATGATTATGCAGGACAGAAAGACAATTCTGCTAACCAATACCAATGAAGCATTTTCCCCACTACACATTTGATTTATACATTTCAGGCACAACTAATTTTACTTTGATTTTTAAGTGCTTAGTCTTAGGGGGAATGCAAGAAACCAACAGTTTTATGAGAAAAACTGCTTTCATAACCTCCAGTGCAAGCAATGGACTTTTCTGATAAAGGATTCAAAGTGTGAAGAGACCCAGAAAAGCAAACATGCATTCAATTAGACAATAAGTATGCAACAAATCCTCCACAATTGTAAAGACATTGTGTTTGTGAAAAAAGGCAACAAATTTCATGCTTTGAATATTTTACTTGAAATCAAAAGATTCAAAAGCAAAACTCATTCTATCAGGTACTATCCAATGACTAATACTCTGGAATGCCCTAACAAGAAGCCAACCATTACATCTACAAAGGGAGCAGTGAGAACCAGAGCAGAACGAATCACCTCTGCCTTTGTTTCATAGACACATGTGAAAATACCAAATGTTTCCAAATATTTATATGTCTCTTACTGGCTTCTCACAATCACACAGTTAAGATATAAGTATTCAACAAATGATTGTAGGTGACCTTATAATTCTCCCTGGTCTCTATACCAAAACCCATACTTTTGATGTTCTGCATCCCCCAAAATATGCAAACATGAGTTTGGTAACTTAAATCATAATCTTAGAAATACTTAAATTCTTATAACAAACCTTAGATTTCACATTTTGTTAAAGTATTTTAAAAATGAGAATTGGAAATGGATGTGCTTATTTGGAAGCGAACTACTGTATTTATTCTCTACAAGAAAGAGCAGACCTGAAGGATCACATTACTGGAACATTTCAGACACGTTGACAACATATGTTCCTAACTTCTAAACCTCAAGGAAAGCTGCTTGTACAAACTATGTGATGAATATCTGCTATTTAACAAGCAAGACATCAGATTCAGTAGAGAAGCCAAAAGCTGTTTCTTCATTTCTTTCTGTTGCCTCCAGTCGCTAGCATACTTACAACTCGCATAAATATATTTACTGTATCCATGTAGATACCCAACATCCTAGAAAAGAAAATTATGGCCATTATAAATGATGCAATTCTAATAACAAACTATTAACTTATAAAAGAAAAAGCAATATTCATTATTTGTTCTAGCCATAAGAAGTGAAAATCTGTTAAAATAAGATGTTTAATTGCCAACTATAGAAGCCGTAAATTAGAAAAGAGTCAAAGTTTCCTTCTAGTATACTTATCTTTTAAATGTTAAAAGCAGTTTTCAAAGGCATTATTTTATTCTCTGACCTTCTGCAATGAGTATAGCTATCTTGCAAAACAACTTGGGTGACAGACAATGAAATATGAAGACAAAACCAAACCAAACCAAACCAAACCAAACCAAACCAAACCAAATATCCCTAAAAAGCAAAACAAAACAAAACAAAAAAATCAAACTCTTTTATTTAAAAAACTTGCTAGACATAAGTCTGGCATTTTAAAATATAACACACCCACACTCTACACATCTAAAGAAAATTGCTACAAATCTGTAAGCTTTACAGCAACAATTTCTAAACCATTACATTTTTATTTTTAGATGCAGAAAAACAAAATACTTTAAAAATGTGCCAGACATCATGAACCTCTAGAACATTTTTTAAATAAAATAACCTACTTTGGTAGAGTCTAAAGGGAAGATTATATAATACTAAATGTCAATGAAAGCTGAATATCTCCAAAATATAACCTATAAGTTGAAGAATTTCCAAATTTTACCATGATACTTTTCCCTTTAAAATTCCAAGTCAAAAAAAAGTAAAAAAAAAAAAAATCCAAGTCAATTATGTACATTTTCCAATAAATATTATGTGATTAATACTTACCTTTTCTTTAGTTCTGACATCTGACAAATATATACTACCCCAAAAAATTGATCAAGAGCACATTATTGCACCCTAAGGCTAATTTTTTATTACAGCCAAAATACTCTGAATTGGATAAATATCTAAATATTATACTAGTTGTAAAATGATCAGAAGTTTTTTGGATACATACATAGTTTATTAAGAAATAACAGATCAGGGGCTGGAGAGGTGGCTCAGCAGTTCTGTTGCTTGCCTGGCATGTACGAGGATGTGGGTGGGATCAAACCCCAGCACCACGTACACAACAAAGTCTCAAGCCAAATGAAAAATAAATAAAAATTGATTTTCTTTCTCTGTCACTGTCCCTCTCTTAAAAAAAAAAAAAAAAAGAAAGAAATAACAGATCAAACTGCAAGAGAAGTATCATGGTAAAATTTGAAATTTGTCAAGGTGATTAGTGTTGTGTCCCATCAAACGATAGGCTAAAGTCCAATCCTGGTACCTGTGAATGTGAACTTTTTTTGTAAATTTTTGCAGATGTAATTAAGTTATAAGTTAGGGTGAGATCACACTGGAGCAGGTGGACCTTTAACACGATTGGTTGTCTTTTAAGAAGGGAGAGAGACATTAAGGGATAATGCCAGCAGAGATCAGAGATTAGAGTGATACATCTACAAGTCAAAAAAATGCCAAGAAATGCCAGTGGTAACAAGAAGCTGGAGAAGCATGGAACAGATTCTCACTCAGCCCTCAACAGGTACCAAACCTGAGGATACCTTAATGTCATACTTTGGGCCTCTGGAACTGTAAGTGAATAAATTCTGTTGTTTTCAGCCATCAGTTGGTGAAATTTTGTTATAGCAGTGCTCCTGGAAACTAACCCAGTCATAAACAGAATAGACCATACTAACACAAACATATTAACAATAACAATGGTGACTACTTACGAATTGATGGGATCATACTTTTGAACTCCATACATTGGTATTACTTCTGCCCGCTTGATTACTTTTTGAGTATCATACAGAAGAAACATACTGAAAAGAACTAAGCCACCATACATGGCCACTGAGTAGAGAGTGGCACCAGCCACAGTGGAAGGTGGAAGAAACATAGATCCTGAAATCAAAATTAGAAAACATTTAAGATTTTCTTTGTTAAAAAAGGGCTAATAATTTCTTAAAACAAACAAACAAACAAACAAACAAAAAAACCACAACTCTTTGGTAACCTGTGCAGGTAATAAGACATGCATGTGCACTAACATTATTTATATTTGTTCAAAACATGGTGTTTATTCCTCCAATGGGTCACTTGTCCACATTATAGGAAGGCTCTTGTATAAACGCAATTTTCATGTTCTCTAAACCATTCTGATAAAATCAATGACAATGTGGCCACATGCCAAGATTTTTACGATCAATGAAACCCAAATTAGTATATACTTCTGAAACAACTTTTAAAAAATGGCTTAATGAGTTATAATATTTGAGTGTTTCAGATTTTAGGACATATGAGTCAAGAACTAAGTGTCAAAGCACAGCAGCTTACCTAGTGAGGAAACAAAGACGAGACCTAGGCCCACTCCCAGAGGTGCTCCCATGTTCAGAAACTTCTCACTGGGTGCACACATGGCCACAGTGGAGAGGCCTCCTACAATGCCGGCTGTGTACCATGCAGCTCTGATAAGAAGAGGCCCCCCTAATATTGTCAGAGGAGCTACCACTGCACCCATCACACCTGGTGGAAGAGCAAGAACTTGTTAAGTATTTACTAAAAAACAACCAACCAAAGAACAAATGCTATATTGAATGTGCTATTTATCTTACAATAGTGTACCTTACTGTTAAGCAATGCTTATAAAAAGTTTCCCTTTGGATAATAATACCCTCCTAATTCCAAAACCCAAACCTGTGGCTATCTAAATTTTATTATCACATTAACACAACTCCTAGTCAGTCACAACTTATAATAAACACTAACATAAATTTTTAGTAACTTTGTAAAATTCCAAGTAGCTTGTAAAATTTAGATCTAACCCCACCATCAGTTTTAACAACATTGAGATTTAAGAACTGAAGTAAAAAGGTTTAAAACAAATAACTCAAAAGTCAAAACTACTGTTTCCAAAAAGGAATAAAGTAAAACAAGACGAAGAGTGTATGATGGAAACTGGAAAATACAGGAACTTACAGGATAGTGCTGCTAATGTGTAAAATAGGGAATGCTATCACAGCTTATAATAATTATTTTAGGTGTCAGATATTTAAAAATATCTTCATAAAAATTACAATGGAAAGTATCACTAATTTAAAGAACAAAGGTAAATGGAATTACTTTACTGAGAAAAAAGGTCTTGGTTTTAAGTTTAGTGCTGAGTACAAGTTACGCTTTTGTAGGAAGTAGTTTATCTCACAGAAAAGGCACAGAGCTATCTTCGTTCTGAAACTTCAAAACTAGTGTTTCTTGTGCAAGAATAACATTTCTAGATCAAGTAATAAGATACACAGTATTTCATAATAACAGTTAATTAAAAAATACCTTTTGTTCTAGGAAAGATACTGGATAAAAATTTCTACCTATGACATTTCTCTTAGGAGTGCCATCAGTTTTGCAATTGGCAGCAAAATTTTTAGCAGCTTTCTATGCCTTCAGTTTTTTCTTTTTCTAAAAATACCAGATAAAACCAAGTCCCAAAAGGTATATATTAGATCTGAAATCCTCCTGGTATAGGACAAAACACACAAAGGTAATAAATCTCTGCATATACTAGACTGCTACAGGAGACAAGTTCACTATTAGAGTAGCTTAAAGTCTTAGTATCAGAACCAACCTTTCAAAGCAAAGGTCTAGCAATAATTTAACAAGTAACACCTGAAGAAAATTTTGCTTTCTATATATGAGGTTTCACTAACATGTGTAAGTCATTTACAACTGTGAAGAACCACTCAAAATGGGCAGTTTTAAAGGTTGTCCAGTAACAATTTAAAACAGAACATACCAGAATGTAGCAACCAAGCAAGATGCTTTGGTCCAGGACTCTGCTCATATGATATGGATTGTACCAGCATTCCAGCTCCAATCATGGCTGCAAAGGTCGCACCAATTGTCTGAAATACATTATTGATAAAAGCAGAACTTTAAATAAAAACAAAGTAGAAACCATAATTTCCAAGTATAATAAGCCAGTTTCAATGAAGGATAAAAGGCATTTTTCCATTAAAGGTAATGGGTTTATTTCAATTTTGTCTAAGTTAGAGTGCCCCCTACTGCTATATACAAGATTCTGCAGACACACAGTGGAGCCTGGACTGGAACCAACATCTTTTAACAATTTTATTCTTGTTGGACAAAAGTGAAGCAAAATCTTTTCAAAAACCCAAGGAAAACTAATACTGATTAAAATATATATCTGATATTACACAAATGGCATTTTCTTTACCATGCAATACATGTATTATGTTTGTCTTTATATGTATCACATTTCCTTGAAATCATTTCCAAATGGATCTGAAAAACTGAAGGTGAACAACACAGCATGTGGAAAATAATGAGAATTAAGACCTTGTATTTCTGTACTTCCAGGTTTATGGCTGACTTGGTCCTCATTGCTTTTGCCTATCTTAGGTGATTTTCATTGTTGTAATATTTAAATATTTCCTGGTTATGAGACAAAAAAATGTGCATGCACAAAAAATAGTGATAGCCATTTTTTAAGAAACTTAAGGCAGAGAGTACAAACATGCAGTCTTTGGATAGAACCAGGTAGCAGATATGCTTGTTTGGTCAACTATTCCTAAAATCAGTGTTTTTAGATGCCAATAATCCCAAGTACCATACCAGTTCTCCTTATTCATCTGTACTGTCTAATTCACTGCCTCCTCTATGCATAACATTTTTGGGATATTTACTATAATTACATTATTTTCTTCAGTTCTTTCATAATTCAGTCTCAGTTTTTGCCTTTCACCTTCCCATACTCTACATTCCAGCTATACTGGCTGGTAGGGCTACTAAAAGGTCCCAAAGTTTCATGCCTCAATTACATCCACTGTGTCTATGAGTGTCTCCTTGCTTTATGGCTGACTTACTGAGTGCTCATCTTGAGTTTTTTCTATTAGGCACTTTGACTGCTCAGGAGCAGTGCCAGATACCTCTCTATTTCAAAAGCCCTTGGGACAGACTCACTCTCATCTCCAAAAGGCTGTATCTTCATTTCTGTAGCACCTGTGTTTGGCTTTCAAAACTATTTTACTTTATTATCCTTAATAGCAGAGGCAAATGATTTTTTTAAATTAAGAACTTTACTTGTTGTATAATCAAAACTGTATCCAAAGTAACAATATTGTATATATTTTTAAATCAGAATTTCCCCCTAGATCCCTCCCTATACTCTCTCCCCGACCAGCCCGCTCCCTAGTTCTACCAGATACATATCTATGATTTCCCTAGATTATGTGTTGCTTCTCCTTGCTAGATCTAATAAATGAGATTGACTGCCTCTCACATAGGCCTGAGTTTAGCTCCAGCCTCCACAGATAAGTGAAGACATTCGACCCTTCACTCTCTGGGTTAGGCTAACTTCGCTCAACGTGATTTCTTCCATCACCATCCATTTACCTTCAAAGGCTGCAATTTCATTGTTTCTAATTGCTGAGTAGAACTCCATGGTGTATATATACCACAGTTTTTGGATCTATTCATCCAGAAAGGGGCATCTGCAGTTGGTTCCATAATTTAGCTATTGTAAACCGAACTGCTATGAACATAGATTCTGCTCTGTCGCTATTATGTGCTGATTCTAAATCCCCTGGAAAAATAGCCAGGAGAGGGATAGCTGGATCATATGGTGGGTTCTTCCCTAATTTTTTGAGGATTCTCCACATTGCTTTCCAGAGGGGCTGTACCAGTCTGCAGTTCCACCAACAGTGTGCTAGTGTACCTAACTCTCCACAACCCCTCCAGAATCTATTATTGTTTACATTCTTCATTTTTGCCAATCTGACTCAAGTGAGGTGAAATCTTAATACAATTTTGATTTGTAGGCAAATGATCTATTGACAAAGAGGTTAAGGGTATAGCTCAAGCTCAAGACTTCTCTAAGTCACATTTTAAGGCTTAAAATTTTGTGTACATTTTAATTTTTTTGTGGTTGTTTTATTACAAAAGTATTGTTTGAAATTATTTATCTTTAATTCAAACTGACATTGCTGGTGAGAATTCGCCATGCTCACTGTGCATTCCTGAACCTTGAGGTTGATAGATGCATGATACTCATTTGGAAAGCATGATTCTAGACTACATCAGTGTCCAAATGGTTATGCTGCAAATAGTTCTCTTTTCAGAAAGCAGAATATAGTGGAAATATCATAAGTCTGAAAGTTAGAATGATTTGGATTCCCTATGAATTGGTACTACACAACCTCTCCCATGTTTTCCCTTCAGACTTGTTCATTGTTGTAGTTCAGGTTATGATCCTTTATTTCAGAGGTTACAAAGGAAAGACGGTAACTTGCTTCATGTCTCTTCTACATCAGTTATTAACATTTAAACATACAAACTATATTTTTGCTGTTTCAGTCTCTCTAATGGCCTTCAACAGCTTAGGTACTCACCTCAGCTTAGAAATTAAGCATTCTTTTTCTATTTTTAAATTATCAGATTTAATTCAGCATATCAATACAATTTATCCTGGTAATAAATCAGTATGTACAGTTATAAAAATGTTTGGTGCTATCCAAGAAAAATGCTTTAGAATGTGTAAAGTATATGCAGAATCCTTTAAACAGCTGACTTAATTTTCAAACTCAGAAGTGTGGTAACATTAAGTTATTGAAGAAAACTGTAGTTTCCATTCCCTGTAATTCATGATTCAGACAGTTTTGAGTTTATAAAAGGTTTCAACTCTACTTCCAGTTTGGAAAGCTCTCACACACTGAAAACCTTTTGAACAGGTGAAGAATCCACTGGTTTGGACTCAGATTCCATAGATAATCAGACAGAGTCTGAGTTAAATCAGTACTCAGAGTGCTCTAGAGATATCTGTGGGGCTAAATAAGGTACAACATTACTCAGAACTCCAGTCATACCTGAAACACCTTGATTTTACTTTCTGCTTAATATAGGGATTAATTTCTGATATTTTCTTTTGTAGTTCTCAAACTTAAGCAACAGTTACTTTAAAACAAAATCATTTCCATTAATGCAGTGTATCAACAATCAGTGATGGCCAGTGCTATTTATTTTTTTCTCCTGGGATCAAACATACTCTTTCTAACCATGTCTTCTTTACACTATAGACCTCAAACATACGAACTTCACTTTCACTCTGATTGTAAGCCCCCTTTAAAATTAGATTTTCCTATCTCTTTCTCCTTTGTTCAAGCTGTTTTGTAAAACTAGACCACCCTTACCTTCTTCTAAAATAAAACATGTTAGCCTTCAACAACAGTGATGAAATGTCTTCTTCACAGAACTGTCCTAATAGTCCAAGATAGAAACAGTCTTTCTACTGATTTTGCACTTTCTACTTCTTACTCCATGTGCTGTACCACATTAACAGGACTGCATCTGAAATTGTATTTTGGTACTTTTAAAAACCCCAAGTGTTTAAGAAATATTGAATGAACATAAAATCTTATATAAGGCCAAGCAGCTTATGACTAACAGTGGCAGCTATTCTATTCTTCACAGCACAGAATGCTTTGTATTAAACAATGAATAACAGCAGACTAAGAATATACTTCCTAATTTGTCTCAGCTGTACTAATAATTCATATAACCATTTGAACTACAGCTTGTCTAATATAATATTTTGCCATTCACTACCCCAATATATTTCATCTAATCTTTTCATCTTTACACTTAGAAGTTAAACAAAAACAAGCTTACTTACCACCCAAGAGCCTCTCATCATGAAGTTCATGAGAGCAGGAGTTCTAGTTACTGCCAAGGCAGACAAAGTTGTTAAACCAATACTTCCTGCTAAGTACATATAAGTAGAATGAATTCTATCCTTCACATACTGAGGCCAAATTCTGTAAGAAACATAATTAATTTAATGGAATTAGGAATATGAATTCTGATTCATTCACTAGTCTAGGTGACTTCAGAATAAATCACTTTAATGTTCTCAACTGTACCCACTTCATTTATCATGGAAATAATTACGACACAAAACTTAAATGCTAAAAAGCAACATATTTTCCCCTTGTTTAAACACGCAGTCTTGTGTAAAAGATGTTTACTTAGGTTTAAATAAATATAGACCAACAAAACAAAAGGAGATTCTACTTTTGTTCATGTATATACACAAATGAATACTGGACATAAAATATTCTATTAGTGACTAAAGGTAAATGAATGAGAAAAAACTTGGAACCTTTGCTTTAAGATAGGTTTCTGGATGTTTGGAAACATTTACTCACACAGCCTTTTCAATAGCTCCAATCTCATTAGACATTCCCAAGCCATAGTAGCACAATGCTCCAAGACCAACAGCAGCTCCTCCAGCAACAAACCACCTTCCCATCTGATCAACTGAAGAGCACAGGAGAAATATAGGTCAACACTGTCACATCTTAAAGTGCTGGAGGTAAAACCTCACCATTTTTTTCTTTTTTTTTAAAGAGAGAGGGACAGTGAGAGGGAGGAAGCAGAAGAGAGAATCAATTTTATTTAGTTTTTCATGTGGCTTTTGTTGCTTGGAGACATTGTTGTGTATGTGGTGCTGGGGTTCAAACTCAAGTACTTGCGTGCGCCAGGAAGCGTAACTGCCGAGCCACCGCTCTAGCCTCTTAACATTTTTTAGGGGATGAAATCATACACCATATTTCTTCAAAACAGTTCTAATTATTTAATGTAGGCTTCCAGAAACGTTCTCAAAGTTAAGAGACCATAGGTAAAAAAAAAACACCCATGAAACAAGGGTGTAAAAATCACTTAAAAAAAGAAAGCACCAATCAGCTGATGCATCTCATACGTGCAATCCTAGCTACTTGGGAGGCCAAGTCAGGAGAATTGCAAGTTCGGGGCCAACTTAGACTCTATTTAAAAAAAGAAAAAGAAATGCCCAGATTTTATTAGCCTTCAACCTCATTTCAATAATATTTTGGTAGAATGGGGCAATGTGTCTACAGAGATGTATCTGTGAAAGCACTTTATTTAAAGGAATGTGGTGTGTGTTCTCATAGTTTTTAGGAAGTAAAAGATAAGTAGGAAATATCAATAAATAATCATCTACATTGTGTCTAAAGTGGTATTAACAAAGATGAAACTTCACCTGGGGTATAGAAAGAAGAGAACCCAAAGACAAAAAAAATGTAATCAGTGTTTATGCACCAGAATCTAGGGAGAGGATGCTCTTATTCAGAGTACCGATAATTAACTTATCAACTCTATTTCAATGGAAATAGAAACTCATGAAAAGTATCTTTCCCTTCAATCTAAATTTGCCAAGAATGTTACTATGCTGTTGTTATGTAATTTATGATTTTTTTCCTAGGATCAACCTACTAATCAGAAATAAATACCCTGGTGGATCCTGACTAGGGCTTTTACCCCACTGTAATATACTGACATTTTATAAAACCATTAAGGAGGAGTGATTTTGATTAGACTTTGATTAGACTTGGGAAAATTAACAAACTAGTTGTGGAACTTGCAAAGTTGAAATTCAAAGTGTGAACTGAAGTGACTTCAATAAGAAAATGCCTTTCTGAAAAGTCCTAAATGGGCAGTTTGTGGATCATCCTTAGACAGTAGGCTTTTCCTAACATATATGTTTTGGTACTATATTCTTGACTTCAGACATTGAGCCCAATGCAAAACATCAGTCTCTTTTGGATCATCAGATCCTTCGAGAATAAAAATGTGGCCTTTCTTCCAGAAAATGCACATATACAAAAGCTTCCATACACTTTGATGAGGCTATTCATGGGCTTCTTAATACATTATAGACTTCAGGTTAAAAACTAAAGACTGTCACCTACTTTTAAATATTTTTTCTATTGATGGTTCCAGTGCAGCCTCTTTGAGTTCTTGGCCAGTTTTCCCACGGCGGATTCCAATTCTTGTCTTGGTGGCATACTCCTGATAGATATACAAATGAAGATATATTATCTACATCAAAACATATGTTTAATAATAAAATAGAGTATATCTTTACACTAGAAAACTCTAGTTAAAGGAATTTGGTACTTTTTATAATGTAATGTCAGTATAATAGTAAACCAAATTAAATGTAGTGTAAATTGTGCCTCATCTTCACAGAAATTCACTAATTCATTATATATACTTCTTGGTTTGAATTTCAGAATAGTTTCCTTTCATAAATTATACATTTTATTTATATACACAGAATTATTACAAAAGTTAACCAACTATCAAGATGAGAATCTAACAGCATTTTAAAAAATACAAAAACATTAGTCACAAAAAACATTAGCCACATTTTGTCATCTAGCAAATAGGTTCAAGAAAGTCTTCTGAACATGCAGCCAAGGGGAGGCATGAGTATTGCCTGTTTTGGCTTTTTTTCAATGCTGGAACAGTTAATTTAAGAAGGAATTTCTAGCTACTGTATATTCTCCTTAATTACCTCATACTTCAAATCTTACACTCCTACTCACTTGAATGCTAGAGAGAAATCTGCTGTAAAAGGAAATGCAGTTCTCTCTAACCTGACAGATTTATCATTCTCTGAACAAGAGCTGAAACAGTGTCTTTATTAACTTATTAATCAACTATTGGCTAACTGACAGTATCTCTGGGTTTTTAAGCATTTGGTTATAGACCTCACTCACAATTTCTTTGTTGTGCCATATAACTCATGATCCCTCACTCTTAATTTTCTGAGTAAGAAACCCCAAGAGCTATTAAGTAAAGGCAAAGCTATAGGAATTCTTTTTCATACATGATTAAAAAAAAAAAAAAAAAAAGGGACCAGAATGAAAGAAAATCTATGGGGAAAACAATCTATGATTAGAGACATAACTGTTTTTGTTTGGTACTGGGGACTGAACCCAGGGGCATCAATCTACTGAACTATAACTCCAGTCCTTTTTCATTTTGAGATAGTGTCTTGTCAAGGTACCCAGGCTGGTCTTAAATTTGTGATCTTCCTGCCTTAGTCTCCCCAGTTGCTGGGATTATTGGTGTGCACTTGCTGACTGTTATTGTTAATTGTTTTAGTAAATCATTAAATATAAATCACTAAAAGCAGCAAAGAATCCCCCAAAGAAACCAACCCAAACCAGTCCCAGGGGCATAATGAGAGAAAGATAGACAACAGGAAAACATTCAGATCATCTTTACCCTCCTGGCTGTTATGAGCCACTGATTCTTCGTGATGGAAGTCTTCACAACAGGGGAGCTCTTGGTGAAGGCTGGGTGGAAAACCCTGGAAGGTAGTGTCCGGAGACACACAAACCTTGCAGCCAGCATGGTGACACACCAGGTTTACCAAGCAGATCTAACCACTAGTTGTAAAGACAGAGAAAACAAAAAACAAACCAAAACAAAACCCATTATTTAAAAGAACACAGAAGAGAAAGAGACTAGAAGGAAAAATTATTTTTCAGTAGAAAAAAGTGGAATAAAGCAACCTCTTTAATTTTCAATGATGAATCCTCTGCCTCTCCCAATTCAAATCCACCCCATACAACCCAGTTTGGGTTGGAGTCACCATATTAGGTTTAAATCCCAGTTTGACCAGTGATAGGACGTAGGACTCTGAGAAATGACATATAACTCAGAATGAATGTTATTATTTTAACATGACTACAGTCTGTGATAGCTTTTACAAATGTAGTTTTGACTTCAAGATTCACACAAGCATTCAATGGAAAAATTAAAAGAATTTGTATAACTTTACAGTACAGGGAAAATGGCATCCAATGAAGAGATGAATAATTGAGGTCATATTGTACTGTAAGGCTAACAGACATCAACAGAAGCCAAACGTACACTTCAGCTAAATCCTTCAAGACAAAAGACAGATATTCAAATTGACTCAACCTACTCCTTATGCCTTTCTACAACTACATAAAGGACATTTAGTAACTCAGCTATAGACCAAGTTTTCCTCATGTTAGACTCCTTAAGTGGTGTCCCCAAAGAAAAAGCAGGCTAAACAGGATTCTCTTAGCTTCAGGGAATATTATACCACATAAGTGGTCAATAAGAAGTCAGGCAATGTCTTTCTGCGATGCTAAGGTAAGAATGCAATTAAGTGTAAGCAAACTTGGGCTACTAGCCCAACTCTGACACTAATTTGTAGTGAATCTGAGGCAAGTGACCATCCTTCTGTGTCTCATTATCTCTACCTGTAGCACAAGAAAATTGGACCGAAACAGTGTTTAGACCACAGTGCTGACCCTGAGACTACTTGCTTTGAAACTCTCAAACATGCATCTTAAAATGTAGACTCCTGGGTCCTACGTTGCTCCTAGAGATTCTAACTTTAGAAATGAACTAGTAATGTGTTTTAACCAGCACCCCAAAAGCTATAAGAACCCTTGCTTTATAATAGTTCAATGTCCTTCCAGCACTGCCACTGGAACTCTGAAGGGTGTACACCACTGGACACTTGTTCTCTGGGAAAATACCAAGCTCTTCCGGGAATTGCATGCCATTACATCATCTCGACAAGTGTTTCCTCAGCCCACCGACTGGGGAGGCCCAGCTCAGAAAGGCCTCCGTGGGAATCCCACTTTTGCCACAAGTTAAAAGTGACCTTGTGCAGGTATTGGACCTCTTAAGCAAGTAGCTTAGCTAATTTTGTATGAAATGATGCTACCGATCCTTATATAAGGCTTTATGATTCCGAGAGCACTCATGAGCTCCAGTGCCCAATCCTCCACCCAGCCCACTAGATTCGGCTGCAAAACCACAAAAATACCTCCGACCTCTCAAAGTCAGTGCACAACTCTATTACACCAAGCCTCCGTGTGGGGCGCCCCTTTATCTGCCAGGTGCACCGCTTGTGCGGCTCAGCGATACGGTGACTCAGCACTTCGCTGTCCATGCAGCCAGCGAGTGTGAGCCCTTGTCCGTGGGTCCTGGACTCCACGGCTGCCGCCCATTTCACGGGGAACCCCACAGGCCGGCAACCCTGCGGGCGCAGTCCAGCCGTGACGCAGCCAATGGAGTCGCCGCCTTTACCCTCCCGGTATAGCCCAGAAGCTCCGCAAGACCGGCCTTGAGGGGCATGGAGAGGGTCTCAGGTCGGGTCGAAGGAGAAGTACCTCAGTTCCCGGTCACCTCCACCACGCAGTTCCCCTTCCGGGCCTGCGAAACGTGCACACCCCACCTCCTATGCCCCTGCCCACCCCTCACTGCTTTTGCGCGAGCAGTATCTGCGGCTCATTGCGTGACGCAACGTCCGGAGAAGACGTAAATAATACAAAGAGCCAATCATGAGCAGGCCTCTGACGGAAGGGCGGGCACAGGGGGAGAGCCGGGTTTCCGGTTGGTGGGGCGGGACCCGCGGAGGATTGTGGTTGGAAACGTCACACTCAGCGTCCATTTTGATGCGGACTGGGAGCCTCTCTCGGCCGTTTTTTGTGTGTGAGGCAGATCCTCTCGCTTCTGTTCCCACCTTTTCACTTGCAGCAGGTACAAAAATTTAAAAACTGAGAGTAGAATTACAGTTGAAAATGATAGTCACTTTTTTCCTTATGGCAATTTTTGTGCCTTCGTTGGGGGATAGGTAATCATGCCGGCTGGTGGCAATTTCTGAAGGAGCCAACGCTTTTCTTGGGTCTGAGTCAGAGGTTAGATGATTGTATCTAGAGTGTTTTTTAATTGAGACTTTGCTATGACTCGTCTAAAAGCTTCAGTCTATAGCTGTATACTAGGGCATATACTAGCGACTTTTCTTCTCTTCCAGGACTATTAAGATGTTTCCAGTTAGAGTAATTCGTTATATAAAAGCCATTTCTACGTTAGGAAGGGAAGCCTCCCCTCTCTCAGCCCGGCTTTTATTATTCACTTTTGCTCTCTTACCCGTTAAACAAATATTTACTGTACGCTCACTTTGAACCAAGCACTGGACTAGGAATGTATGCCCCTGATTGGTGAAGCAAAGCCTCTGCCCTTAAGGCATTGAGTTTCTGGTGAAGACAAAACAAACACAATGTTAGGTGGTGATAAGTACTAGGAAGAAAAAGCAAGATAAAGTTGATATTATAGATAAGGTGCTTAACAACAAGAACTTTTATTATTTACTAAGCAATTAGTAATTGTGATTTATGATCATCTCCTGTGTTGACAAAGGTTTACGTTTTTTATGTGCTAATAAAACAGTTTGACAACCACGGTTTTCTCTTTATTCTGAAAATGTCAGGCAAACACAAGGGCAATCCATCACTTAAAATCCTGAACAGATCCTGCATGAGCAATTTAATCTTACTTTAGGTCTTCACCCCGTTTGATTAGTTAGCAAATAGAATCTCTGTTTAGCTTCTTCAGTGATATTCCTTTTCCTAGAGCTTCTGTTATCAACAAAGAGAAGGAATTTACAACGCAATACATGAATAGAATCTTTAAGTCTATGACTCATCATTCCTTCAATATTCCTATTAATTAAAGCTTATTCTCTTCGTGTAGGAAGAAAAATTTTGATTTCCTATTTTCCTTTCTCAAATATGAGGCTTTTTTCCAGCTTCAAATATTTTGAAGGGGGAGGAGGCGGAAGCTGGGTACTTTGTTGGGAAGAAAGCTGCGGCACTGTGCATGGGGGGAGAGGATCCTTGAGTGGGAGATAGATTGGAGATTTATTGTAATAGTTCAAGCCAAAGGTGATGACGGCTGGAATTAGCACAATATAGTGACAGCCGAAGGCTTATGGCAGAGATATGTAGCTGAGGTGGAATTTACAGGATTTAATGACTGACAGGATATAGTTGATGAGAGAGGCATCCTCAGTAATTTCTCTCTGGAATTGAGTGAAATTGGGTAGATAATTACATCATTAATTTGGAGAAAGGATACAGGAAGAGATGCAGATGTGGGGGAAGCAAAACCTGTTTGTAATGTTAAATTGCAAACTTATTGCTTCTAAGGTCTTAGAGCAAAGGAGAGAGAAAAGAAAGACTCAAAACTTGAATTCCAATGTTGAGTACACATCACAATTTTTTTTTTAGACTGTTGTTTCCCTATTCTCTACTTGATGTTTAACTGGGAAGTGCTGACTTAAAAAAAAATCAGAGACAAAAGGGAAGTATTTTTTTTGTTAAAATAAGTGCTCCTCCTCTGTCTGAGTAGACTTTACTACCAGGAGGTGTTCTCTGGATGCAAGAGAGGTAAAAAGGGAGTTTTCAAGGTATTTCAACTGTGTACTCCACAATAACGTCTCCCAACAAAGGGAAGGTGCTTCTTCCAGAAAGGTTAGGGATATTTCTGAATTTGGAGACTGTTAGGTAATAGCTAGCAATGAGCAGTAAAATGTTTGACAAGTCCACAAGTTTACTCTTGAAGTTTTCTTTAAGCTACTGTGAAGGCAGATAAGTTATTGAAAGCATCAGTACACAAATGTTGAGGTTAAACAAAAGCAAAAGAGATAATGAGGAGGGGGAATGCCTTAAAAACAAAGGATGGGTCTATTTCTTGACAGGACCCATAAAAGTTGGATGAAACTAAAGGCTACTGGTGCCAGGTGCCTCCTACTAGCTCAGAAGGGAGTATTCCTTAATACTGTAGGTGTACTGGGGTAACTTTTGACCTCTATTAACCCCAATGCCAACATTAACATGGGATTGACTTATAGATGAAGCCCCCTAAATAGGATGGCCACCATGACAGTTCCAGAGAGGACCAACTAAGGACAAAAACTCCACTGCCCGACATGAAGGAGGAGTTGAACACCTGATTGGCAAAGCCTGCTGAAGGAGGACCCCAATTTTCAGATCAACCATCCAACAGCAGTAAATTTGGAGGAAGTATTGTCTCTTGTTATTCTCTTAGAGATGGCACATTCTCTCTTGAGAGTGCTTTCTGCTTGAGCCTTACTTAGGTGCAAAGGGGGTTAAGATTTCCCCTGACTTACTTTCCCTTGGATTTGAAGTTTGCTTCAAGATTAATTGTGAACATGAACCTGCTTGTTTGCACTCTTTGGGATGCTGCCCAAGAGAGAGGGTGACACTAGATTTACTCATGGTTGAAATGCCCACATGGACAAAATAGACCATTTAGTGTGCTACATGACAGAGCCAACATCTGACTGCTTGGGTGAGAAACCAAGCTGCCAACCTCAAAAGCTAAATCATGTCAGACCAAGAAGGAAAATGAAGCCACTGCTGAGAAGGGGGCTCCTTTCTCTGAATCCTGCCAAAAGCATCACCTGTATGCAGGTGCCCTGAGAGTCGAGTGGAGGGCCCGAGAACAGGCCACACCTTTTCCCTCCCATTGAGTGTAAATATCTCTAAGCCAAGTAAGATCCAGAAGAGGCGAGATGGATGGTTTTTATCCCTAACTCAATTGATGGTGATAAATCCTGAATCTGATTGACAAATTGTCAGACTATTCTGAGCTTTCCAGAATGGAATAAACAGGGCTTTCTACCTTAAATAGAAGGTAGGCCCTTAAGAAGGAACATTGAGGCTGGTTTAAGGAAAAATGAAGTTCATTTTTATACTTACTCAATTGGCAATTTTTCAATTTTAGCAAGTATTTGAGCAAAGACTAAGGGATTAGACTAAATGATGTGTAAGATCAGTTGCAACTATAAGTCATAATGAGATTCTGATAATAGAATCAGACAAAACCAAGTTCAAATTCTGTCTCTAGAAGCTAAATATATATAAGCATCCAGATAGGACACATACGGCACATTAAAAGGGATAAATAATAGGAGAGTTTAATGAGGTTATATTTTTCTAATGTGTGGAATGGGTTATGTGAATCAAAAACAATGGTCACATTTCCTGAGCTGGCCAAGATGGAACCTACCTGTCCTACTGATTACTGCTAAAAATCCTGGATAAATCATAAAAAGCAACTACCCGAGAAATCTGTAAAGTAAACAATAGCAGGTAGATAGGGAATAAAAGGAAAAAGAATAATGACTGTGAAGGGAATGAATTTTATGGGTTTTTTTTCTTTTTTTGTTTTCCTAATTTTGTCTTGAGGGTTGGCTGATCCCCACATATGTGTACCAGAAGTATACAGCAAGCATTCAAAGAGAAACATCATCTTTTCAGGTAGAAGCCCAAGAAATGAGTTCCAGGAGGATGGAAAGATGGAAGTGCTATGTTTTGGACATGGTATTCCTACCTAAATGCCCATAAGTGGTAAGCTCCATCTGGAACATAATCATGTTGAGAGGTGTTGCGAGATTTAGGAGGAGGGGCTGAGCAGAAGTGATGAGGTCATGAGGGTTTAATACCCATCTCAAAGGAGTGGGTGAGATAGGGAAACAGGATTACTTACTGGGAAAACAGGTTGTTTTAAAACAGCCACCCCATGTGCTTGCCCTATTTTGCACATGTTACTTTCCCTTCCACTTTTCTGCCAGGTTGTGATGCATTATAAGGCCCTTGCCAGAGGCAGCTGCCTGATCTTGAACTTCCCTACCTCCAGAACTATGAGTTAAACTAACCTCTATCTTACTAGTTTCACATATTTTGTTATAGCAACAGAAAACAGACAAAGTCAGAGGGAAATCTTTATGTCCCATCCTGAAAAATGCTGCTTTAAAGATAGTAAAACTTTCAGTAAAAATATCCTTCAAGAATGTGGGATAAATAAAATCAATCAGGAGAAAGCAATGGAAAGAGAATCTGTTGCCACAGATGTGCTCTAAGACATGCTGAAGAAGTATCTTCAGGGTGAAGAAATGATATTGGAGAGAAACTTGGAACTTTAGAAATGAAGAATAATAGACATGGCAAATACCTGAGTAGATATAAGGGACTACTTCATTCTCTTAAAATCTCTAAAATATATATGAGTGTTAAAAACAAAACTTGTAACACAACATTGTGGGATTTTCAGTGTATAATAAATATGACAGCCTGAACATAAAGGGGATGAATGGAACCAAGAAAACTGTATGGTGGCTAAGCTTCTCAATTTTGTTTAAAGTGACGAAATATTAACTTTAAATAGTTTATGAAAGTTATTACAATCCCTAAAGCAACCATACCACCACCATCAAAAAAATAAGGAACTATAGCCAAAGAGTAAAAAAAAAAATTAAAATGGAATACTAAAATATAGTCAGATATTCTAAAAGAAGGTAGGAATGTGAGAAACAAATAGAACAATGATAGATCTAAATCCAACAGATCAGTGATCACATCAAATGTAAATAGTCTAGATATACTAATAAAGGATAAAGATTTTTCAGATTGAACTGGAAAAGAAGGATTCAACCATAAGCCACTGCAATTAAATCCACTTTAAATATAGTAGTGTAGGGGCTAGGGTGGTGGCTTGGCAGTTTCAGCACTTTCCTGGCATGTGCAAGGATGTGGGTTTGTACCCCAGCACCATGTAAACAAGGAAGTATCCGACCAAGGAAAGCCAAATGAAAAACTAAATAAAATTATTCTCTCTCACTGTCCCTCTCTCTCTTAAAAAAATTAAAAAAGCTGTAGTAGTATAGATAGATTAAATATTAAGTGATAGACAAGTAGAGATCATAAAATATGAATCGAAAGAAAGATAAGGCAATGATATTAACTTTAGACAAAGTGGACTTCAGAACAAGAAAGATTGCCAGGGATAAAATGGGTATAAAGTAGTGACAAAGGTTAAATTCATCAAAAAAATGACCCTAAAGGTATTTGACCTTATTACATGAATAAATGAAACAAACTGATAGAAGAGAGAATGAAATAGGCAAATCTGAAATTATGCATGGAAATATCAACTCTTCCCTCTCAGTAAACAATAAAACAAATGGGAAATCTGAGAAGACATTGGAGACCTGCAACCATCAAAATCAATTTGATTTAACTGATATAGGACATCCACCTCAGAAGAGGAACATACATATTCTTCTCAAGTGCATATGGAAGATTCAAGATGATAGAGCATATACTGGGTCATAAAACAAACCTTAACGGATTTTAGTGAGTTAAAAATCATACAAAGTGGCTTCATGGTTGGAGCCCTTGTCTGGGATATGCAAGGACCTGAGTTCAAACCCTAGCACTACATACACTACTGGGCATTGGAGAAACCAAAACCAGATGGAAAATAAATAAAAATTGATTCTTTCTCTCTCTCTTAAAAAATCATATGAAGGGTATTCTGTGACCATAATGGAATTAAACAATAACAGAAAAGTGTTTGGAGCATACCTAAATATTTGAAAGTTGAATAACACAGTTCTATGGAGCCCATGGGTCAAAGAACTCTCAAGGGCACACAGAAAATATTTTCAACTAAATGAAAATAAAAATATAACAAATATAAAGTTCATGTGATATAGCTACAGTAATGCTTATAGAGAGATTTACAGTATTGTGTACTTGCAATAGAACAGAAGAAAGATCTTGAGTCTATTGTCTAAATTTCTAACTTAAGAAACCAGAAAAAGAAGACTTATTAAACACAAAGAAATCAAAAAGAAGGAAACTATCAAGAACAGAAATTAATTAAGGTGAAACCAGAAATAATAGAGAAAACACAATGAAATTGCATATTTTAAAGATAAAAACATCAGTAAAATGGATAAAGCATTATCTATACTGTCCTAGAAAAAACGTTAGAAACAAACGATCAACATCAGGAATAGAAAAGAGGACATCAAAAATGTTAAACGAACCATATACCATATCCCCAAATTTGACTCTTAAAATGAAATGGACTAATTCTTTGGAAGACACAAAGTATCAAAATTAACTCCAGAAAAAAGGCAAAGAAGAAAAATAGGTATTTTGGATAGTCCTAAACTATAAGAGAAACTGAATCTTAGTCAAAAACTTCCAGTAGATCAGTTTCCACTCCCTGATAAATTCTATCAATTGTTTAAGGAAAAAAAGATGAAAGACTACATTTCAAGTCATTTTGTGAGATTATGATTACCTACACAAAACAAAACCAGACAAAAGCCTTATGAGAAAAGAAAATTAGATCAATATTTCTCATGCAAAGCAAAATCATACAAAGTCATTATAAGAAGAGAATAGTAGACTAATACTCATGAGCACTGATAAAAATTCTCCACAAATATTAGGAAATCAAATCTAGCAACATATAAAATGGCTAATGTATCTTGACTACATGTGATTTATCCCAAGAATGGAAAGCTGTCTCAAAATTTAAAAATAGTCAATTATTGATATTAACAGACTATAGAAGAAAGACAGCCTGAGCAATAGGTTTACCAAAACATTTTATAAAATTCAATATTTGTTCATTATAAAAATTTCAGTAAAATAGGACTAGGTGAGCACCTACAAAAAATGGAAACAAAACAAAATCTTAAACCCATTATTACATTTAATGGTGACAAATTTTTTGGAAAGGAAAAAGCAATACTGTCTTTAATCACAAACACCATGATTATTTATGGAAAAATCCCAAGGAATCTATTAGAAAAACATCCTAGGACTATTAAATGAATTTGACAAGGTCACAGGATACATGGTCATATATCAATCATGCTTTTGTATTCTTTCTGTGAATAAATAAAAGTCAAAATTATAAAACTATTATTTATATTAGCTCAGAAATACTTAGATATGAATTTAATTGCAGGTTATGTGTGCTGAAAACTGCAAAATACTGATGAAGCAAATCAATGAAGATCAAAATAAATTTGACATTGTTTATGGATTGAAAGATCAAACATAGTAAATACACTTATTCTCCCCATGATGATCTTTAGATACAGCACTCTTACACACAAAAATATCAGCAAGAACTTTTCAGATATTGACAAGGTAATTCTAATATTCATTTATATGTATAGAAATGAAAATGAATTATAATACGTTGTAAAAATTTTATTTTTGGCCCCAGGGTTTAAACCCAGGGGCATTCTACCACTGAGCTACATCCCCCCCTTTTTATTTCAGTTTGAGATAGGATTTCACTATATTGCCCATGCTGCACTTGAATTACCAACTTTCCATCCTTCTGCTTCAACCTCACGAGTAGCTAGGATTACAGACATGCACTACCACATCAGGAACCTTGTAAAATATATATTTTTTGATGGGGATATCTGGGGTGAGAGTGTGTGTGTGTGGGGTTCCATCAATAGCCTGAAAACCTGCTTGATAAATTGTAAAAGAGCTGCAACACTTGTAGAACATTTTTGAAAAAATGTTTGAGAACTTCTACTAACTGAATTCAATACGTATCATGAAAAAATAGCACAAATTTAAACCCATACTAATATGGACAATTGATTGTTGATGCTGGAAGAAACATTAAAGTTAGGGAAAGCTAATCCAAAACACAAATGGGTATTCAGGCTCTGAAGGTCAAATAGCTTTGTGATAGAAGGTGTCCACTAAATAACCCTGCCAATAAATGCTGGCTTATCTCCTGAGCAATTGTGCCATGTTGGTGGTTCTGAATGTTTTTCCACTGTTGGAAAACTGAATAGTTGACAGTAGCAATCAAATCAGTTTTTTTTAAAAGAGAGAGGGACAGAGAGAGAGAGAGACAGAGAAAAAGGGAAACAACCTTATTTAGTTTTTCACGTGGCCTTAGTTGCTCCAACATTTAGTTGTGTACGTGGTGCTGGGGTTTGAACCCTGGTCCTTGTGCTTGCCAGGCAAGCGCCGAATCCACTGAGCCACCGCTCCAGCCCTCAAATCAGTTTTTGTAAGAGGAAGTCCATATAGTTAAGTCCATACAGAGCTTCCGTTTCTGATTCTCTGCTGAGCTCACTGGGTAGGTTATTAGTCATATCGAATTCTTCAGGAAGTCATAGGTTTGGGTTGAGGAAAAGGTATCCTAAAAGTGAGGCATTTGTTCATTCAGCTACTTCAACATCTGCTTGAGCCTATCACTGTAAATACTATTTCTATTAACAGAAGAATAATGCAGGGTGTCTAAATTTGTGATTTAGAGGATCAGATTAACATCTAGGATATGATTCAGGGTCATGAAGTTATTTGGTTTTCCTCGATTATGCACTCATATCCTCTGTAGTCTTAACCAACAGGTGCCACATTTTTGCCTTAGCAGTCACAATTATCTTCTGACTCCATTCTCTGGGCCCACATTCCATCCCTTGTCACTACCAGTAATAATTAAAGCAATTTTGATAGCACCACATGTCTAGAAAAGAGACAATCTGTGCTCTCATCAAATATGTGAGCAAAATCAGAATCCTGTTTTGAGGGTCTGTCTTCTGGGTACCACTTATTGTATTAGCATCCAGTAGTAAACACATGGGACATCAAAAGAGACTATTGAGGGGCTTCTCATCACCTTCTTTCCTTCCCAAGGCTGAACCCTACTCTAAGCCAGAGAAAACAGAGACTCTACAGTCCCCAGAGTTTAGGCTCCAAAGGCCCAGGGCAGGTTAGAGAAGTGTATAGAGTAAGTCTTTATTTTCTTATCTGTTATGGATTAAATCGTGTCTTGACTCCCACCAAATTTGTACATTGAAGTCTTAACCTCCAGTGTCACTGTATTGGAAGATGAGGCCTTTTATGTATATAATTAAAATTTAGTGAGATCAGAAGAGTGGCTCCCTAGTGTCTTTATAAGAAGAGGGAGAAACACGGGAGATCTCCCTCAGCCAGTAAGGACACGGTGAGACAACACCATCTATAAGCCAGGAAGAGAGTCCTCTCTGGACACCAATCCAGCTTGTACCTTGTTCTTGGACTTCCAACCTCCAAAACTGAGAAAAAATTCTAGGGTTTAAGCAGTCAGTCTGTGGAATTTTGTTTTGACAGCCTAAGTAGACTAAAGCATCACATCTAAGGTGAAGATTATAATAGGTATCTCCTGGGGTTCCTATGAATATTAAATGAAATAATATGTTTGATTTCTAAGCAGATGTGATACAAGATAATCTTGTTAATAACTCTTCTAATATTTTTATTCTTGGCCTTAACAAATAGAGTTTCTTTTTATGCATGTTAGTTATCATTCTCTGCTGTTTTTTTTTCAGCTTCATTTATCTTTCTTGAGATGAACCAAACAGACCTTCATACATTATATATGCTATGGGGTTTAGGGTGTCTTTTACATTCTATTTGAAATCTGCTCTTGTTAATGTCTCACTCCCCCCCACCATCATATTGGATTAGTGTCTCATTTTCGCAGTTTATAACATCTTCTTTACTGGTTTATAGCAGATGGTTCTGAGCTCATTACTTCATAAATATAGATTATATTATTTTTTTCTGAGTGAATTACTTTGTATCAGTCTCTGATGAAGTTCACCTGTCACATTTCAAAATGTTCTTGTCAAACAGCAGACCCAACATTATTTTCATTTTTATTTTCTGTGTTTTACACTTTGCTTGGCTTTTCTTTTTGGGACATAAATGCTTATGGGCAGAAAGGACTCATTTCATATCATTTTATATGTCAATTTCAAGCATCAAACATACTGATAGTTTTGAAAAATAATAATGAAAAATTTTTAGGTAAATTTCATATTTTAGTACTTGAATTATTTAGATTTACTGGAATAGTGGCTGTAATAATAATAAAGCTCTGTCACCCAGATTTTTTTTTTTTTTGGTCTGGGCCACATGATCAGAAGACAAGTGTGGGAACTGCATGGATTTGGTTTTTTTTTTTTTTAAAGAGAGAGGGACAGTGAGAGAGAGAATCAATTTTATTTAGTTTTTCACGAGGCTTTTGTTGCTCCAACACTTCGTTGTGTGTGTATGTGGTGGTGGGGTTTGAACCTGTGTCCTAGCACATTCCAGGCAAACACCATAACCACTGAGAAACTGCTCCAGCCCCTGAATGAATCTTTTAAGGTGGATAATAATGGTTACATAGTTTTGTAACTATTGAGATTATATTGTTTTAAGCCAGGCATGGTGGCATGTGCCTGTAATCCCAGCTACTTGAGAGGCTGAGGCAGGAGGATTGCTTAAACTGAGAAATTTGAGGCCAATCTGGGCAACATAGTGAGAACCTTTCTCAAAAAAACTGCTATTCCTGTTTTAACAGTAATAGAGAGTAGACTGAAGGAATAGTTTAATAATAGCTATACCTCATTGAGTTCTGCTGTGCATGAAGATTGCTAGTATGTTAGTCAGTTCATGTCATATAGGTACTCTTCTGAGATAGTCCTAGAGGCTTGTCCTTCACTTTTAGAACCCACCTCTGTAAGAACTTAAATAATTTCATTGGATTTAATCAAAGACTGGTTTTTCCAGGAACATGTGTAGATAGGACAGAAAAAGGACAAACTAATTAAAAATTTTATGGGAAAGATTACAGTTGTGGATTATAGGGTGTTGGCTGGGTCAAGATAAAGGTGAAAAGGACAAGAGAGAAAAAACTGGTGGGGTGAATGGATTGGAGGCATTTGATTTTGCATAGTTGAGAGAACTGGTGAATTTAATGAAATTAAGTTGTGTAAAAAAAGAGTAGACACTTGAAATTCAGATTTTGGAGAAAGTATGATTACTGGTAATGGCAAGGCTGTAAATATGACCATGCGGTGTTGGGTGGCTTTACCAATGGATGATGAAGCAGAAAATGGGGACATGACCAAGAATGAAGGAAACATAGGTGTGGTAGGTATAATAATGACTACTTAAAGATGTAATCCTCAGCACCCATGAATATGTTACCTTAATAGGAAAAGGACCTTTGCACCTATGATTTTATTAAGGTACTTCAGATGTTTCATTTTGGGTTATCGGGAAAGGAGAGGAGCAACTTATAGAGCTTTATAAATGAAGCCGTAAAGCTGGGCATGGTGGCACATGCCTGTAATCCCGGTGACTCAGGAGGCCAAGGCAGAAGGATCACAAGTTTAAAACCAGTCTCAGCAACTCAGCAATGCCCTAAGCAACTTAGGGAGACACTGTCTCAAAATAAAAAATAAAAATGGACTGGGCATGTGGCTCAGTGTTTGAGTGCCCCTGGATTTAATCCCTAGTATCAAAAATAAATAAATAAATGAACAAATAATTAAATACAAAAATAAAATAAAATGAGTCAATAGGATTGCAATCAGAGATGGACACATGGTGGTGGGGGCAGAGGTTTAAGAAATGTGGGATCTTGGGCTGAGGAGAGTGAGCAGTCTTTAAAAGCTAGGAAAGGCCTGGAAGCAATTCTCTCCCTCCAGGAAGTAGTGCATCTAGAAGGAATGCTGCCCAGCTAAAACTATTTTAGATTCTAGAATTGTAAGGTGATAAATTTGTATTTTTTTAAGCCAACAAATTTCTGGTATTTTATTGCAGCAACAATAGAGTAGATATTAAAGTCATCAATTAGGGAGGTGATGGTTGTGGGGATGGGGTTGGGGTAGTGAGGGAAGGCAACATTAATGCATGCACTTATGATAATGGGGATTTTAAAATAAGGAGGGAATTTTATAGGTGATGCAGCATGGGTATGGAATACTTGGGGAGGATGGGAAATTAGTCATATTAGGCTGAGCCCAGATGGTGGTAGGATATGCTCATGAAGAACCAGGAGAGGTTGGGTTTCTAGTGGTGTCTGGATAAAAAAGTCCTAGGCTTTCTTAGCTACAGGTTGTTCAATTTATTTATCTAACACATCTGCATGTTCCCTGATTTATGATGGTTCAACTTAAGATTTTTTGACTTTATGATGGTGTGAAAGCTAAACAAATTCAGGAGAAATCATACTTTGAATTCTGAATTTGGATCTTTTCCCAGGCTGGCAAAGTTCTGTATTAAGTGCGTGAGCAGAAGGAGAATGTGAGAATGTGTGTGTGCATATGTGTGTGTTTCCCTTTCAGAGATGGCTCTGGGATGGATTCCTTGCCCTTCCTTGGAATTGCAGAGGCCTGGCCTGCTCATTTCCCAGGTTCCCATTTTACGGGCTTGAGGTTGGGTTCAAGCAGTGGGAATGCAGGAGGAATAAGCAAATCTGGATGGAATTCTTCTTCCCCCATTCCCTAAGTGGGATCTGACAGCTGCTGTGTCTTTCTTGCAGCACTTTTTCTGGGTGACCTGGCCCAGTTGTGGACCTGTTAACACCACCTCCTGTTTTGTCTCTGCAGCTACTGTGAGTGTTCACTTTCACCCTGTGTGATTTCTCAGTCTTGCATTATTTACACAATCAATTTTCTCCATTAAATTTCTTTTGTCTAAATGCATACAGTAATTTCAGTTTTTTTGTTGGGAATATTAGTGATGATAAAGAAATTTTCAGACATTCTTGGAATCAGAAAATCTGTCTCTGGCATATTCCTTCTTAGGGAGTACTGATGATACACTCTAAAATAACACAGACAGAATTCAAGAAAAAGGAGTCATCTAGTCCACGAGAACAAGAGGGTTAAGTGAATCCAATCCAAGAGGGCTGTGAAAGAAAATCCAGGATAAAAGCCACTCCACAAGCTGGGAGCACACATTCCACTTTCAAATAGCAATACAGAAGACTCCAAAAAGGCAATTTAAAATCTGTCTCTAAAAGAAGTCAGGTCAGATCATAAGCCATTGTGTTCCAAATTTGAAGCAAAATAAAATAGTTTATAAGAGTATAATCTCTTATAATCATTGCACTTTGAGGCAAAGAGCTTTCTCCTCTTCATGACCCAGGGAACTTGAACATAGGGAATTATAATCCCAGCCTTATACTTGATCTTGCAGTAAAAAGTATTTAGAGTCATATTAATGTAAATGCTATTCATTGGTTTTAGATTTTAGAAGTCAATCTAAGTATGGAGAATGGAAAACTTGGTATTCATTGATGAAGAGTATCTAAAAGTCAACAACTTTCCTACTGTGAAAATAAAAGTGAAGTTGCAGAAGGTCAAGGCAGGAGGTTGAAGGAAGGGTTAGGGCATCTCTATTCCCATAGTGCAAAGGGAACAACGAACCCACTAAGCTGATGAAACAAGTAGAGGGCTACTATATTATTTAAATTTATTAAGGTAGACAGTAATGGAATAAAAAAATACTGTAGTTGTCAGACATTAGGAGAACGTGGTAGCACAGGCAAATTAAAAGATATTGCTTTCAATTGTTAAATCAATCAGGTTTCCCCTGGGGCAGAGAAGGAGGGAGAAAAGTAAGTCAGTGGTGAAGTTTTTTCTGTCCAACCTAAACCTTTTATTCTTCAAGTTGTTACTCTGTGTATCTGTTACTTCCAGCACTGAGTGGTTTCAAAACACTTTGGAATAAAGCAGAATACAATGTTAACAGTCTCTCTCTCTCTCTCTTTCTCTCTCTCTCTCTCTCTCTCGGAAGTGAAACTGTTTCTTCCATTTTGTTTTATCTTTTATGCTATCTATAATGAGCATTTGTTTACTTTTTTCATGGAAGATTTTGCTTACTTTAGAAAATGAGCAACTGACTGTTCTACTTTTCTTCATCTTGGAGAGAAATAAGTCCAAATCCCCTATATTATCAAGAGACAATATCAAGTAGTAGTTATGAGCATGGTTCATACCTTAGTGGGTAAGTGATGTGAGGCAAATTATGAAACTCTGTGGTAATTCTGTTTCTTGCCAGTTAAATTGCGACCTTTAATACGCCAGTCCGCTAATGGCTTTTCTGAGGATGACATGAGTTAATCTGGAGGAAGTATGCAGAATGGCGCCCAGCACATTGCAAACACCATACAATACTTTTTGATTACTTTGCTATGATTCTTTATGGTTTGACTCTAGGGAAACCCTCCAAATGTATCTTTCCTTATTTGCTCTTTAAGTTGCTTGCTGTGCTTTACACTCAAATTCTATTTTCCTACTTTTCTCTCTCAGTCTCTTAATTTTCTTTTCTTTTTCTTTTTTGCCAATATACTTTGTTTTTATTTTTGGACATTAGTAATTAAAACATATACTTTTGAACTACCAAATTGTGTCTTTTTAAAAACTTTATTTTTAAGTAGGGGGTTGAGTTGTTATACAATCATAAATGCATGTAAAGTAACATTATGATATGCATTTAATCCTAAATCAGCGTTATCCCCATATTACTCACATCCTAGTCTTGATTCTTCTATATTTCACCCCTACAACAGATATAAATGTTCATTTATATTTTTAAATATATATCATATATATTTATACATATATATTTATACATATATATGTGTATACTTATACACACACACACACACATATACATATATATAATTGTGAGTTTTCCAGACTTACATGATTGCATAAGTATTATTTGGCTTCTGTGGAGGGTAAAGAGTATGCTATTTTGTTGATTGTCTCTCTAGATCCCTTCCTATTTTCGCTACAATTCCCCTACCCCCCAACCTCACCCCTCTCACCACCCCACCCTGTGGTTCTCCTAGATTATGTGTTGCTACACCTTTGCTAGGTTTAATACATGAGTGACTACCTTTCACCCAGCCTGGGTTTTGCTCTATTGTCCGTAAATGAGGAAAAACATTCATTCCTTGAGTCTCTAGGTTTGGCTTACTTTGCTGAGCATGATTTCTCCCACATTCATTCATTTACCTTCAAAGGCCACAGTATTGTTGTTTTTAATAGCAGAGTAGAGCTCCATTGTGTGTGTGTGTATGTAATCTCAGAACTTTTGGATCCATTCATCCAGAGAGAGGCATCTGGGTTGATTTCATAATTTAGCTATTGTAAGTTGAGCTTCTATGAACAAAGATTTTGCTGTGTCACTGTAATGTGCTGATTGTAACTCCCCTGGGAAAATACTCATAAGGGGGACAGATGGTTTGTGCCATGGATCCAACCCTAATTTTTTGAGGAGTCTCCACACTGATTTCCAGAGCAGCTGTATCAGTCTGCAGTTCCACCAACAGTGTACTAGTGTTCCTATCTCCTCACAACATCTATAGCATCTGTTATTGTTTATATTCTTCATCTTTGCCAATCTGACTAGAGTGAGGTAAAATATTAATGTAGTTTTGATTTGCATTTCTCTGATTACTAGTGATTTAGAACACTTTCTCATGTATTCTTTGGCTTGCTTGATTTCCTCTGTGGAGAAGTTTCTGTTTAGCTCTCTGGCCCATTTATTGATTGGATTGTTTGTGTTTTTGATATTAAGCCTTTTGATTTCTTTGTAAGTTTTGGGTATTAGTTCCTTGTAGATGAATCATAGGCCATGATTATCTCCCATTCTGTGGGTTTTCTCTTGACAGTTTTAACCATTTCCTTGGCTGAGCAAAAGGTTTTTAATTTAATGGCCCTTGATTTTAATTCTTTCGCTTTGGGAATCTTGTTGAGGAAGTTGTTGCCTACACCCATATGCTGGAGTGTTGCTCCTAATTTTTCTTCTAGAAGTTGTATGGTAGCTGGTTTAATTCCTAGTTCATTGATCCATTTTGATTTGATTTTTGTGTTAGGTGAGAGATAAAGTTCTAATTTCAAGTTCTTGCAAATGACTTTCAAGTTTGTCCAGTACCATTTATTGAGTAGGCTGTTTCCTCCATGTTATATTTTTACTCCCTTGGTCAAATATGAGATGTTTAAATATTTGTGGGTTTTTCTCAGAGTCTTCTATTCTGTTCAATTCCATTTTGGTCTTCATTCCTGTTTTGATACCAGTACCATGCTGTTTTTGTTACTACAGCTCTATAGTATAGTTTTTTTTGTGGGAGGTATTTCTTTATTTCTTGCATTTTCATACATTAATACATAGTATATTATATATAATATATTGCATATTATACATCATACATATCCTATTAACTAAATATAATATATACAGTCTTCAACTTTAAATAGTTCAACTTGTGATTTTTCAAACTTAGGATGGTGCAAAGCACACCCATATGGCCATTCTTTTTTTAACTTTCAGTAGAATATTCAATGAAATACATGAATTATTCAACACTTTTTATAAAAATAGGCTTTGTATTAAATGCTTTTGCCAAACTGTAGGCTAGTGTAAGTGTTCTGAGCATGTTTAAGGAAGATCAGGCTAAGCTGTAATGTATGAGAGGTCAAGGGTATTAAATGAATTTTCTCTGACCACCAGTTATTTAGAATACATTCTCATGTATTCATTGGCTTGCTCAATTTCCTCTGTTGAGAATTTTCCGATTAGCTCTCTACTCCATTTACTGATTGGATTGTTTGTATTTTTGTGATCAAGGTTTTGAGTTTTTTAAAATAAATTTTGGATATTAGTCCCCTGAGGGAGGAATCACAGGCCATGATATCTTCCATTCTCTAGGTACTCTCTTGACAGTTTGACTAATTCCTTGACTGAGCAAAAGCTTTTAAATTTAATGGCATCCTACTCATTAATTCTTTTTTTAATTGAGAAATTTATTATTGAACAACCATACACAATTTTAACAAAATAAGAAAAAATGTGTATAGATTCTGGATATTAGAATTACCCCCAGGAGTGCCCCCCCCAATTACCCACCCTTATCCCTCCCTTCCCCTTCCTACAATATCTCTAAAAATATCCATCTATGTTGTATAACATTACACCTTATCCGGATCTAAAACATGATAGTAGACCTCCTTTATCAATGGCCAGGGTCTAGTTTCAGCCTCCACAGATGAGTGAAGATATTCAACCCTTGGTTCTCTGGGTTATGCTGATTTCACATAGCATAATTTCTTCCATAGCCATCCATTTACCTTCAAAGGCTGCAATATCATTGTTTCTAGTTGCTGGGTAAAACTCCATGGT
>PVKS010016987.1:0-42926 GCA_004027875.1 Aplodontia rufa
CTAAGATGTTTTCAGTTCGCTTCCTTCCATCCATCACTACTGCCCCTTGGGATTATTCCAAGAGCATTAAAGGATATATTTTATATATTCTTTATGTACTTATTTAGGACTACAAAAAGAGTTTTTAAAAACATATGTACACAAATCTTTGTTTTAAAAATACTATTTAAAATCTTTTGCTTCTTATTTCCTTTAAGATAAGGCTTCTGGCTGGGGGTGTGGCTCAGCGATAGAGCACATGCTTGAACATGCGAGGCCCTGGGATTGATCCCCAGCATGGGGGGAGGGTGGGATAACCCTTCTTTACCCCTGACTACCTACTATTCCCATCTACTGCTCTTTCCCTCTAGCCATGCCAGTGTCCCTCACCCTTGATAGCATTTGATTTCCTCCTCCTTTGTTACATTCCCACCCAGTGTGACCTGCCCCTGTCTGCCTGCTCAATCCCTACAAGCTGGGCTAAAACTTCACCTTCCCTGCCACACACTCCTCCCTACTACTGGTTAGGCATTCCTTCCTTCATTGTCCCCTAACACTTTGAACTCACCTACATTGGTAGCTTTACCCTATTTATCCTTGATCACTTCTCCGTCTCCTCTATAGAGTTACAAGGTTCTCTGGGTATGGATCTCATTCTGTTCCAAATCAGAATCTCTGTCCTATATGGAGTGATCAGCAAAAACCATGCTGATGCCATTATTATTGTCATTTTGTAGACAAAAAAAAGAAAAATAATGGAATTCATGTTTGAAAACATGCGTTTCTAGAATGAAAGAATGCCTTTCTGAAATGCAGACCTGAGGGTTATGGCCCAGCCTGGTTTGGAATTCAGTATTTATTCTCTAATGAATAGTTATTAGGCTTGTTAACGACTGTCTATGATTTAAAAAATTAAAGCGAGGGCTGGGGATGTGGCTCTGTGGTAGAGCACTTGCCCAGCATGTGCCAGACTCCGGGTTCTGTCATAGCACCACCAAAACAAAATGAAACAAAACCCCCAGGTACCAGTGCCGGGTATTATGTACATTCTGTTCATTCATTAGAGGAGACAAATCACACCTCTAAGATATCGTCTGAAGTTATGAGTAACATGGTTCTTAATGTTTTTTTCACTTCACTTCAAAAACATGACAATTTCTCTCTCATTTTCAAGTCCAGGCAAATTCGCAGATCAAGGGATGTAAATATCACAGAAAACTTAGGAAAGTAACATTTGCAGATTAAGGCCTAAAACTAAGTTGTTTTTGCAGGTTTAGATGTATTAATTAGAATCTATTGAACTCGTTTCTATGCATTCTTTTCTTCAGTACTTCATGTAAAAGAGGAAAAGGCAGAATCCCTCATCATTCCAGCTGGAAGTCACTCATTTTTGAAGAGAGAGGGAGACAGGCTCCATGACACTGTGTCAAGGCGGATTTGCCAGCCTGCCCATAGCCGCGGAAGCCTGTTCTGCTTATAGCACTGTAATAAGCAGCAATGATATCATTGATGTTTCCCAAGATCACTAAATTGACTCTTGTCATTATTTAGTTCTGAAGTAAAAGGGATTAAGGCAGATTTCACGGTCATGAAAGTGAATTTGTCATGAGTTACATATATGCTTCAGCTGGATATTTAAGGCTTTCCACACATAATCCCCAAAGGCACCTACAGTTTCTTCAGATTTATGTCCCACTGCCCCCAGGGTTCTGCCAGCTGTAGGTGCCTCCTGAATTCTACCTGGTCAAGCTGTCACCTTGCACAGGCACCCTGACACTGCCGTAGGGTGCACCTCAAACACTGCCTTCTCTGAGAGCCTTCTCCAAACTCCCTCCCAGGTCAGCCCTCCTGCCATTTTGCTCTTGATGTTTCCCCCTGAGCTTTGTGTCCTGCTTCATGCCCCTCATTACCCTGTCAGCTGCCTGGGAAGTGGCCCCTGTGGCTCCTTCATGTGAATCTGCTTACCCTTTCCTCCTTCATGATGAGTCCCTTCATGAAGACAGCTGTCAGGCACTGCATTGTCTAAGATGCCCCTGTCCCATGGCTGGGGCCAGTCTTCTGTGCTACAGCATCTTTCTCAGACACACCCGATATTTCCACTTTCCTGCTTATAAACTTTCTGGCTACTTTATGTTGATAAGAGGTACATATATATATAGATGCAGTAAAGGCCTAAAGAAATGGAACTCTAAAAACAGTTCAGGTGGTAGAGGAGGTGAGGACAGAAATGTGCTTTTTTTTGTTTGTTTCTTAAGCTGAGCGTGTGTTCATTGTATTCTCCCTTACATCTAAAATATTTCATTTTAAAAACACATTGAGTTGCCTGTGGTTAAGTGCCCGCTCAGCAGAGCATTCAAGGCTCCGCGCAGCTCTTGATCCCATCTCACTTCCTAGCTTGGCCTCTCCGCTGAGCCTCCCTTGATTGCCTGCCACTGTCTCTCACAATTGAAATTTTGTTGCTTTGATTTGAGATATTATTGTTACTTTTTCCTTGAATTCCTTTGCATATGTGGCCACATAATAACTCCTACTCATTCTTTAATTTCTACTCTGATTTTTACATCTTTTTATCTGACAATCCCTTTCTTTTTATTGGGGAAAATTCATTGTCACCTTATCTGCTTATTCCTGTGGTACTTTGCACACCCCTCTCTGTGGTATGCATTAGTATATTGTCATTGTTTGCTTATCTGTCTTCCCAAGTTTGTGAGCTCTTAGAGGACATATTTATAACTGATTTATTCTTGAGTCCTTGGCATCTGATTCAGAGATTCCAATCAATGTTTGAGCAATTGATTAGTAATAGGCATATTCTTTTTCATGGGACACAGTGTGCAGTGTGCTGTAGATTAAGAAGGTACACATTTTTAAAAGACATGTGCAGGTCTCTAAATCATCATTTGAAAAAAAGGGCTGGCTTTTATTAAACTCCCTGGTTTCAAATCTGTGGGTCATACTAACCAGTGTTCTGGATAGATTGTGCTTTTTAAGTCAATACATGTTTAAAATGCCATATAAATTCTTTTATTCACAGGTAAGGAATTTGATTTGGAATATGATACCATTATATAAATATTTATAATCAAAATTTTTTTTAAGCATGTCCCCCAAAAACTTTCAAAACAAGTTGAAAGGATTATCTTTTGGGCTCAACACCTGACATTTTGATAATCCAATGGATTTGCACATGGATTTCCTAATTCAAACCTATGATTTGCTTTAGAATCTATTTTTTCTACTTTTCCCATTTATTTTATTTAGATAGTCATTCATGTTCCCCCTCCCCTTTTCTCCTCTATCAACATGGAGTGTGTTTCTAGTCTCTATAGAGGTGTTCATTTTGTGTGTGTGTGTGTATGTGTGTGTGTCCGTTTGTCTGTCTATCTGTCTCTCAAGTTTGGAAGTAGAGCCTGACTGTGAGATGCTACTACTTGTTCTAGGGGTAATTTCTGACATCCATCCTGTTTCCTCTAGGGCAGAGAAGTAACACATCCCTTTGGAGGAGAGGCTGCAGAGTTTATTTATGTGGCAGACGTGTCCCACTGCGGAGCTGTAATAACCATAATGAAAGAGGATTATGCTGTATTAGGTTTATGAAGGGTGCACAAGTCTGTTACCAGGGTCAGTGGTGACATCTCAAGCCAGCAATTAGGTTTATTTAAGACTCCATGAGGCAATTAGCATCCCTTCTGCCAAGGAAAAACTGGGATCTATGAGGGATATTCTTTTTCATTGGACACAATGTGCAGTGTGCTTTAGATGAAGAAGGTATACATTTTTTAAAAGGTCTTCAAATGATCATTTGATAAACAGGGTTGACTTTTAAACTCCTTGGGTTCAAGTCTGTGGGTTATACTAATGAGTGTTCTGGATGGATTGCGCTTTTTAAGTCAATACATGTTTAAAAGATCATATAAATTCTTTTATTCACAGGTAAGGAATCTGATTTGGAATATATCATTATGTGATTTATGAGGGGAAAAGTGTGACTGATATGAAATGAATCAAGACTCTAAAATAATGAAATGACACCTACTGATTTTAATTATGTTCTTTAGAAAATTATTGTTTTACTTAAGAGACATCTAAAAATAAAGACTGAAAAGCGTGATTTGTGCTGCACTTCTGCTGAGCAGCTGTCTGATTGTTTTCAAAAGGAGGCTTATTTTCTGCATGCCAGGTTAGGTACAAATGTGCACTTTGTGTCCTTATGAATTATTTCATTCTTATGAATCTCTTTGGGAATTTTAGCTTTGCCTGGGAATAGGAAGTGATATTTAGTTATTCAAGCAGATTTCCTTTCTGCCTCTCCTTCTCCCTATTACCTCTTTTACTTTCTCCCTCCCCTTCTTCCTTCATTTGGAATAAATTATCTCCACTTGGAGGTTTCTATAGATTAATTATTAGATGCATCTTCAAAATTAGTATCTTGTCTTTTCAGCTATGACAAAAGGAAGCAGTGCACTTTACACAGCATTGGCCAAGAATGCTGTGCAGGGGTCTGTGCGGGATGTCCCTCTCCATGGGATGATTAGGCTAGCTGCCTATTGTTTGGTTCTTAGTTCACATTATTGTCTTTTTCTCATTTGTAGACTGATAAAACTATAGTAATGAGCAAGCACAGCATTTTGAACTCTGTGTACATTAGTGCGTGAAAGACTTTAAGAAGCCCTGCAGGCAACAAAAGCATTCTAGAGCTAAATTCATTTCAGCTCCTCTTTCCCCACATGGAGCACCTGTAATCTCAAGGAATACTATTACATGGAAAACTTACTAGAGAAATCTGTATTTACAAGGTGTCTGGAATAGAGAAGACCCGTTTTAATGACTTGGATGGTTAAAATAATGAAAAATTAAACATTTCAACTCCTTCTTAGCAAACCAGAATTGCCTTTAATTTTTTAATGACAGCTGGGCTTTTTTTTTTTTTTTTTTCAGAGGGACAGAGAGAGAGAGAGAAAGAAATCTTAGTTTTATTTAGTCTATCATGTGGCTTTTGTTGCTCTAACGCTTCATTGTGTACGTGGTACTGGGATTCGAACCTGCCTCCTTGAGCATGCCAGGCAAGCACTGTAACCACTGAGCCACTGCTCCAGCCTCAAAACAGCTGGGCTTTTTAGAGCATAGCACAAGAGCAGTTTTAAAGTAAAATCTTAGGAATTTTTTCACAAAATCAACTTTAGGGGACATTTAAAGGCCTATAAATATTTAGTGTAATTTTCTGTATTTATAGTACAGTGAAGTGTAGTGTTGTTAGATTCAGATTAAATTTTTGAGGCACTATAGGAGACTTATTCTTCAAAAAAATTTATATATATTGAGTACTTCATCTTACTGAGGTCAGAAAATGAGGGTAAAATAGAAAAATCTATGTTCTGCAAATTCTTTAATTAGCCTTTCTCTTCCCGCTTACTTACAGTACTGCCAAGAAAAATGCAGTCAGGCGCTCGGGAGGTGTAAACAGCAGAGGCCTTTAGAAATGCCATCGCAATTATTTTATTTACAGCTGCCTCCGTTTAAATTGTTTTGTGTAATTGGGCATTCATGAAGGTACTGTGAACATAATATGATCAAGTGCATTTACCGCTTCCTCCCTTCCTTCCTTCTTCCTCCTTTTTTCCCTTTCATCTGACCATCAGTTAATAAGTTCACTTTGATGTTTTTGAAGGTGGAGATGTTTTCCCATGGTCATGATCTTTTAAAGAATAAGCAATTCATCACATAGGCATTAGCACCCTGTGGCCATTTGGTACTTGAAATGTAACTAGTTTGAATTGAAGTGTTGCTGTTAGTATTAAATACTTACAGGAATTTGAAGACTTAGTACAAAAAGAAAAATGTAAAAGATCTCGTTTTTCTTATTGGTTACATATTGAAATGCTAACATTTTCAGTATATGGAATGAAATTTATTTTCAAAATTAGTTTCAACTGGATTGATTTGCTTTTTTATATGTGCCTTCTAGAAAACAAAAAATTACCTACATGGCTTGGATTTATGATTCGTTCATGTTATATTTCTTTTGGACTGTTTTTAGACGGCTATCAAACTATTCCTAGGAGCCCTAGTCATTCAGTGATGCTTCAGAGGCCTGGGGGAAGAGTGGTTAGAGGAAGAAACTTGAAATAGCTGTTGGTGATGGTAAGAAGCAAGTTTCATGACACCTGAGATAACCCACAGAATGGGACTAATATTAGCCTGCGTTTATTTAGTGCTTACCATGTGCAAACATTTTGTCCAGCACTTTAAGTGGATTCTCTTTGTTGATCTTTACATCAACCCCTGTGAAGTTAATGGCCTGTTTTAGAGCTCTGTCATTGGCCTATTCTAGAGTTGAGAAAATTAGGGCTTAGAAAGGCTGAGTAACTTGCACATGATCCAACAATCAGTAAATACCAGTTTACTCTGCATCCTCATTGGTGTGCAAGTACTAGTAAGTGATGAGCTGAGTGTGAGACCGGGGCATGAATATGGAGTTTGTACTTATAACCACTCTATATCCGAAAGGCAGAAGAGGGAGCACTACCTAGAACTGATCCATCCCAACCCTTTTCCTCATGTAGTACCCATCAGGGTTACTCATTCTCCATTACCGAAATGTACCATTTTCTTTTTTTTTTTTTTAATTAGAAGTATGTAGAGATACAATTGAGGGGGAAACATTATCAAACCAACAGTAATCAATGTATATATTCCTTGTTATCCAGAGGTAATACCAAAACATAGATGACCACCTTGAGTTTCACCTGTTGCGGTTTCCCCCAGAAGAACACATGCATTAAATGGGTATCTCGTGGAGGAATGACATCGGCTTCTGGGATGGTTCCCCCATATTCCCACTCTCCACTCTCCTCTGAGTTCTTCATATACCCTCCACCCTCCCCATCCCCCTCCCTTCGCCTCCAAGTATCCTAGGGAGCCATCCCCCTATTACTCTGAGAGTCATACAATTTGAAGTATTGTTAGGTTAGCCGTCTACCCTACTGCTTCCCCATATATTCTAGCATCCACAGATGAGAGAAACCATTTGGCCCTTTAGTCTCTGAGATTGGGATACTTCACTTAGCATAATTCTTTCCATCTCCATCCATTTGATATCAAAAGCCATAATATCGTCTTCTCTAATGGCTGAGTAGTATTCCATTGTATGTATGTACCAAAGCTTTTGTATCCATTCGTCGAGTGAGGGGCATCTGGGTTGGTTCCATAGTCTAGCTATAGTAAATTGAGCTGCTATGAACATTGAGGAAGCCACATCACTATAATATGCTGATTCTAACTCTTTTGGGAAAATACCCAGGAGTGGGATAGGTGGGTCATAAGGTGGTTCCATCCTTAATTTTTTGAGGATTCTCCACACTGCTTTCCATAGTGGCTGAACCAGTTTGCCGTCCCACCAGCAGTGTAACAGTGTTCCTCTTTTCCCACAGCCCCTCCAGTGTCTGTCATTGTTTGTATTTTTCATTTTTGCCACTCCTAACAGGAGTGAGGTGGTATCTCATTAAAGTTTTGATTTGCATTTCCCTTATAGCTAATGATGTAGAGCATTTTCTCATATATTTATGGGCTTTCTGGACTTCCACTGGAGAGAAGTTCCTTTTGAGTTCTTTAGCCCATTTATTGATTGGATTATTTGTGAATCTGGACTTTAGTTTCTTTAGTTCCCTGTATATTCTGAATATTAGCCCTCTGTCTGAGGTGTAGCAGGCAAAAGTTTTCTCTCATTCTGTAGGTTCTCTCTTGATGCTCTTGAATAGATCTTTGTCTGTGCAGAAACTTTTTAGTTTAATTGTATCCCATTCATTTATTCTTGATTTTACAGCGTGAGCCATAGGAGTTTTGTTAAGGAAGTAGCTGCCGACTCCTATATGCTGTAGTGTTGAAATGTACCATCTTCTAATTACAGAAGATGCTATGACACTTGATGTTCCTAAGAATGACCTCAGGCTATCAAAAAATGATAAAATTATACTTAAATACTCCATCTACTAACCCCAGTTTGTCTTAATTAGGAAGCTACTTAACAGAAATTGTTTTTAGAAAATTGAAACATACTTCAGATTCTTTTTTAAACTGATGTTGCTGTACTTCATAATAAGTACAAATTTTATAAATACTAGCGTTAGACCTTTTTCTTACCTTCATGTAGCAGTTTTTTTTTAAGTTGGTAAAAGTACCCACAAATCTATTCCAAGCTATTTTTAAAACTTTTCATATTTTCTCTGTTCTATGCTCTTATGAAGACATGTTTTCATAGTTGTGTCTTTGTATACTCCTTTGCAAATAGGCATGCTTTCCATACTTAACTAAAATTTTTAGTGTAATTACATAAGATTGATATAAATCCCTTTCTTATTTTTTCATTATTGGAAGTATTCATTTTACATATTTGCTACCCTGTAGGAGATAATACTGAGGATTTTTTTATTGTTGAATTTATTTCAGGATAAATTTATGTAAGTGGGATTGTTAGGATGAACATTTTTAGAGAGAGAAGGACAGTGAGAGAGAGAGAGAGAGAGAGAGAGAGAATCAATTTTTATTGAATTTTTCACAACGGCTTTAGTTGCTCCAACACTTAGTTGTGTACATGGGTTGCTGGGCTTTGAACCCCTGTACTTGTGCATGCCAGGTAAGCACTGTAACCCTGAGCCACCACTCCAGCCCCCATTTTTATGATTCTTGAGTCATACAGATGCAATGGAATTTCACACATAGGTCACAAAGGTAAATTTAAAGACAACACACTTAATTTTCAGATAGCTGAGGATCTTTCAGGTCTTGGCATTTGCACAATGTTTGATGCCGAGGAAGTTGATTTTTTTTGTACCAAGCAATAGTTTCTCCTAACCCTTGTGTTTGTTGGTTTTTACAGTTCCCTTCGTTCCCTTCTTTGTAGTTTGGCAAAAGTATTGAACTTTAAATCATATTAGGCTGAATAATAACCCTTGTATTAGACTGACTTTTGCCATAACTATTCTCTAGTCCTTATATCATTTAAAACAGAACAGTTTGTTGGCTAGAAATATTTTCTTTTGGAATATGTTGGATCTACAATTGCTAGAAAATATATTTATAAATGTTAGATCTAACTAGGAATTAAAAGATATGTGTTGCTGTATATGAACATATATTTCAGTGATTAAAGGAATTATATAAACAATTACATCATTCTCAGTTAATTTCTGGTGCTTATTCACTAGCTGTCATGGTATCCCCTTTTATTTTTGTCTTCTTTTATTCATGAACTTTTTTCAGATACATATTTTTTATGCTATCTACTCTATAGCTTGCTATATTTTGATGACAAGTTATTATTTTTTTGCTATGGTAACAAAAAAGGTTTCAACATCTCTGTGGCTTGCAGCTTTAGTTTCTTGTCTAGTACATGTTTGTGACTGGGCTGTAGGTCTTGATGAGTTGACTGGGCTCAGTTCTGCTTTATGTTTTTCTTACAGTGGGATCCCGGCAAAAGGACCAGCCCCTATCAGAGCCATGCTGTTCTCATGGTATAACGAAAAGCATGTAATTTCATTTAAAGCTGACACATAGAGGTGGCAAATTGATTGTCTGCTCATATCTCATTGAGCAAAATGTATTGCATGGTCTAGCCAAAAGTCATTGAGTTGGGGACTGGTACTCATGCCATAGGATTCCCAAGTAAGTCACAGGGAAAGGAAAAAAAATAAATACATTATAGGAAGGGAGCAGAGATTTGGAATCAATAATTTCATCTTTTATTGTAACATAATTGATATAACTATTCTCTTGCAGTTTGATACTTAATTTCTAATTTTAGCAATTACAAATAGCATGACTATACATATTGTTGAACAAATTGCATTCATTTTACTTGGAGAGTGTTTCCTTGTGTATAGTTTGCAAAGTGTGTTCTGTGGGTCAGAGGGCAAGAATTGCTTGCAACTCTTGTTATATACTGCCAGATTGCTCCCTGGAAAGAATATCAGCTTGTCATGTCATCATTAATATTTAGTTTACAACTTTTCTCATATCCTGCTATTTCTGGACTCTATAGTTTTCACTTTGTTAGTTTCATAGTAGCTCACAGTTTTGCAGTTACTAATAATATTTTAAAATCAAAATTCTTAGCGTAAATTATGTCATTATTAATCTATTAAGTTGAATAAATCAAGGACCACATATAATTTTCTTTCCTGGTTTCTGAAAGTCTTTGTAAAAAATACACATTTTCATCCTGTCTTTGTTTTCTTTGCTTTACATTTTTCTCAGTAACTATTTCTTAAACACATCTTTATTCTTACGTTAAAATAAAGTAGTGAAAAAAGCAAAAATGAAGCATGTGCTTAGTAGGAGATATAATAACTTTTATTTGAATCTAACCATAGTAATTATTGTGGAATTGGGAATGGCCAGACTTCTTCAAATTACTGAATTTTGTTGCATATTTTAAAGCCTTAAAGGGGATTTATTATTTTTCTCTTACCTAACATTGGATAGCTTTTAATTCCATTGTTTTCAGATTTTCCAGTTGCTGGATGGTTTATGCAGAAGAAAATACTATATTGAAACATAGAACATGTCTTCCTCTATCTTTCCCCCCAAACTTGAAATGAAAGCTTCTTATTGCTAAGGGATCTTCTAATGCGGCTGACTTTACGAGTGTCATGTTGCTGGCTGCTATAGTGTCTTTGGCCTCTGCTTGGAAATGCTGCTGTCTAGACATACTTATAAATATTCTTGGTTATGTTTCCTCAGGTGAGGCTCTGAGACCTCACAGCAGAGGCAAAAAGACTTGAGGGGCAGACCAATCCCAAGTCCATGGGTACTTGGGGGCAGGGGTAGGGAGTAGGGAGAGGAGGGAAAGGAGGGAGAGGGAGAGAGTGCTGGAATGGGAAGCTGAAATGGACTTTGGGAATGATAGTTGGATCTTGCAACTACCACTGGAGTGCAAATGCCTCACACCTCATTTGACAAAGGAATGTCAAAAATCCTCAGAAGTGAGGCATCTGTTTTGTATTTTGAGAAACAGCCTGGTGAAGCCTGTAAGAAATATTACAGCTCAGTGAGGAGCAAGACCAAATGTGGAAGAAGGAAGTTGATGTGTGAACTAGACATCAGTGTGTGAACCACAGTTTTTCTGAACAGTAGTAGTTACTGGCTGAAGAATGTTAAAAAGTGTGAGTATGAGTATTCATGGTGTGACTATTAAGACTTGGGTTAGTGTTAAAGAAATCTGAATTTGAATAGATTTGCAATGAAAGTCTTTGGTTTTCTTTTTCCTGAAATGGATTTTTATTTCAACAGTTTATTTTGTATAAACCTTCCTGGAATTCATTGCGATTTCTTTGAAAGTTGAGGACCCATTGGTTTAAGGAGTTTTGGTTTTAGAGTAGGTTCATCTTTTGGGAAAACTGGTTACTAAGGTTCAGAGTAAATGGAATGAGTGGATTTTATATTAATATAGAAGAATCCAAGTATTTACAGAATAAAAGCCTTTAAAAATCAGAACACTAAAATAGTATGCTTATTCCTGTTGAACTGTTCCATATCTTGTCTGAATTTATAAAAAGGTCCCCTGCTGAACTCTTCTGAAAGGTTGTTGTGTACATCATAAATGTGTTCTTAAGCTGCCAATGGTTGTGATAATAAAAGGATATACAGTGACTACTTTATTTTGGGAGAGTTGAGGGTAAGGGAGTAAAACTTTAGTATGTATATGAAGCCTTTGTTCTGGGCAAATAGTCAGTGGGAGTTTGTATTGTATTGCCCAAATCAGAGTACCATGTCCGCTCTCCAATACTTTTCCTTACATTTTTCTTGCCCTCTGAGCCTTTATGTTGGCCTCTCAGTGCAGTCTACTTATTTGGCTTAACCTGATAGGTGACTTTCAGGCCGAATGTAATTATTGACCTAAGAAGGTCCGTTACTCTACGCTATTTTCATATACCTGATGGTCTTTCTTATGTAGTAGGTTTATCAATCTGCACCATTGAATGTTCAATGTAATAAATAGCATCTTAAACATGTGGCAGCCCATTGTTGGCGTCTAGTGATCAGTACACATTGGTTGATGTCCACATGTTGTTAGTGGTTGTTTATAAGGAGGGCAGGGGCCAGAACTGTGTTGGTTTCTCTCTCTGCGTCCCTGCTGCAACACGTGCTCTGTTTTGCTAATGTGCTCGGTTGTCAACTGCCAGGTGCCTTTTCTGTCCTTATGTGTGACCTGTATTCATAGTTCCCTCCTCACTCTGCTGACTTCAGTCTCACAGGCACATGCTCGGAGGTCAGGTGTCCGTGATGAATGATTAGGACCCTTCTTCTTTGCTTCTAGGTTGTGGTTTCAAACTGACACCCATTTCTTAAAATAATATAACTTACGTTTTAAAAATATTCCAAGAGTATTCACTGTAATTTTCCTTTATTCAGGATATCCTGTCTTCTTTCTAAACTATTAACCCTTTAACTGTAAATACAGCATATATAGAATAATATTCACATAGAATGATATATTGGAGGACTACATTTTATTCTGCTTTTCCCCCACACTTATCTTTATTTATTTCATTTTCTTTTTACTTTCTTCTTCTTCTTCTTCTTCTTCTTCTTTTTCCCCTTCTTTTGGTACCAGGGATCAAATCCAGGGCCTTACTCATGCTGAGCATACATTCCGAACTGTATCCCCTACAAATCTTTCTATTAGCACCATTCCCTGTTTCTATATATTAATATATTTATAATGTTAATGGTATATAGTTCACATATAGTTCATTGAGTTAATGTTATAATTAGCAATTTTCATTTGTTGATTATTTGGGTTAAAATTAACTATTATAAATCAAAGGTCATCAACATCTTTGTACATGTAGTGTCTTTCTTTCAAATTATTCCTTTGGGTTGAATACCAGGAGGATCAATATATCAAAGAAAATGACACACATTTTTATGTCCTTAGTTAGTAAAACTTCTCTCCCAAGGATTGGGATTTCATATTTTATAATGCTCATACTTAGTTATTGTTTTAGCTTCATTTTATAGGTTAATATTAAATATTTATTATTAGGCTATTGATGACTGGAAGTGAGAGCCTTTTATGCCATAGTTAGACCTTGATAGGTGCTTTGTAAATGTTGATACGATATGTACTTCTTCCTAAAACTTATAAGTGTTAGTATTTCCAATATTGGTTTTTTTTTCCTTAGAAGGACAGTGAAAGAGAGAGAATCTTTTTTTTTTTTTTGAGAGAGAGAGAAAGAGACAGAGAGAATCAATTTTTATTGAGTTTTTCACATGGCTTTCATTGCTCTGACACTTAGTTGTGTATGTGGGTGCTGGGGTTTGAACCCGTGTACTTGCACATGCTGGGCAAGCACGCCAAAACCGCCGAGCCACCACTCCAGCCCCAGTATTTCCAATATTATAACTGTCCAGCTTTCTGTATACCTTATTAATTTTTAAATGTTCTTTATAAGTTTTTAATGAAAAGCTATGATGAGAAATGAAATCCCCCAGACTACATTTGGCCTCCAGACAGCACATTCTGCCTAATTTCCCACTGTCCTTTAGATTTTTTTGTTTGATTGATTGTGTGAGGCATATCAGCACTACTTTGAAATCCAGACCATTTTTTAGCATTATGACTCTTGTTAGTCTTGAATTTATCTTCTATGAGGAATTACTGTTATGCCAAAGAAAGTTTTGGGTCAATGAAAGGAATATTATAGGAAGAGTTAAAAATGTAATTGCTTTTTAGGGGAGATGCTGAATAAGTACAGAAGTGCCATGCGTGCATCCAGGCTCTCTCTTTTTCTCTCTTTTAATTACAGTAGGAAGGGGGTTCAATTCCCTTCATTCAAGATTTTTAAATACTCAACTGATTTGCCATACAGTAGTCCTTTTGGGTTGAGAATGAACTGAATGCCCTTGACAATCAGATTTCTTAATATAAATTTCTAATTTGTATTAATTCTGATTTGTATTAACCAATTCTGGTTGAGCTCATAAAAGCAAGTTCCTGAAAAGGCAGAGCAAAGAACAGACCCAGCATGCTAAAAAGAAACCCCTTCTTGGAGGCAGAAACCTCCAGATGCCTGGACCCTCTGCCTTGTCCTTGTAGGTTGGCTGGAGCTTTCTCCTCCCGAGGCAGCAAGGCAGTGGCTCTGCTGCTGCTGCTCAGAGAGCTGCACCTGAACTTGCCCTGCCTCTATCACCTGCTCTCTGCACCCCTTCACTCTTCCCTTTCCTCTCCTTTGAGATTTTACTTTTTTGTCCTTTTCTGTCTCCTATCATTCCTTCTATAATCTCCCATTTAACCAAAAAACAAAATAAAACACAAATTAGATTTTCAAACGTGGTCAATCCAAATGTCTCTTCTCTGCTGAGTTTGGGTCACTCAACCACAACAGCCTTTCATTGCTTGTTTTGTTTCTTGCTGCAGTGCTGAAAGAACAGCTTCTTTCTTACTAAAGTGCTTCCTCCCTCTATCTGTCAGTCTGTCTCTCTCTCCCTTGCCTTGGGACTTTGAGTCCTCACTTAACAGATTCTGAAGGTTGTCCTTTATATACTAGCAATTGAAGAAGTTCAAATATTACTTTTTCCATAAATTATTATTTGGCCTTTAGAAAATCAACTGTGACTTTTGGAGTGGTGTTTGAATTACTGTTGTTGCTAATGTACACTTTTAATTTCAACTTCTTTTAATCACTTCAGTATCCAAAAAAGCTACCCTGGCATCACTAAAAGTGACTCTAGCTTGCTGCGGGAGAGTCCCTTAAGCCATGCAAGACAGATGTGTAATGGGCCAAGTGTCTTTTGAATTTTTGCAAGGTCTCCCGCCAACACTCCCTGCTGCCCGCATGCTCTAGTAGAAAGTGCACTCGTGTGGAATTTCGGAAACCCAAGTCCTATTTCTGCCACTAATTAGCTGTTGTGGTTTTAGGTAAGTTTCTTAGCCACTCGTGACTCAGTTTCCTTGTCCTCCTCGTAAGGCCGTTGATCTAGTAGAATACGATTCCCCAGGTTCCCAGTTCTACAAGTCTGTGAACATCTACTCATGATAGAAAACTTTTTGTCTTGATTCTGGGGTTGACTTTGTGGTCAAAGCAAAGAAGGAAATCTTTGTGCTCGGCTCTTCTGAAGAGAAACTACTAGTTTTCAGGTTTATTTTTGTCCAGGGAAAGATTCAAGTCACAAATTTATAAAGTAAATGCAGACTTTGTTTTTACAGTGATCGTTCACTTTATTTAGCTGATTTAGTTGCATATTGCTCTGCCCATCCCCATGAAAAAGTGGGGCAATCGTATATGCAATATTCTTGTTACTGGACTCATTTGAATTAATATTGATTCTTTCCTTTAGTTACTGGGGATTGAATCCAGTGCCTTGCACATGATAGCCCAGTGCTTTGCCACTAAACTACATCCCCAGTCCTAAATTAATATTAATTTTATGTAGATGTATTTTTAGCTGCTCTGTGGTCACTGAGGTCATTTGAGACAGCTCTTGCCTCAACGTAAGAAGTCATTGGGATGAGAAGTAGTGCAATTCAGCAGAAGTTTCTCCTATTTTGGGGAAAGGTACCTATCTCGTTGTACCTCCTGGTCCTCGCAAAACATTGCTTTAGGTCACAGTGATTATGCGGCTCCCTGTTCGCAGGCATTTAATTGAATGGTAAGTGCTGATACGATGTAGCTCTTTAGAATGTGTGTGGGTTGCTCTGTGTTGCATGGGTGACTCTTTGGCCCCTCCTGGGCTGTGACTTGTTTTATTTGGGGAATTGCAACATCATCTCTAGGCTTTTAGGTTTCCTGACACCCTCTGGGGCAGATTTCTTTATAGGATACACATATTACATTAATTTGCTTCAAGAATTTCATAACTTATTTTGAAATTATTTGAGACAGTGTGGGTATTTCAAATTCTGGGCTGGAAATCTTTAGTCCAGTGATCAGCATGTAATGGAAGACAAGAGAAAAAGGGAGGATTAGGAAGAGGAGGATTAGGATTAGGAAGAGGGTGAATAACTTCCAAACAGGGAGACGTATCTGCTATGTGAGGGGTTGCTGGAGGGAGAATAGTTTGAAAAAAAATTCATTTTCCAGTACACATGTTGTCTCCTTTGTGCCTGGTTTGCAGATTGAGTTTTCCTTATTTTAAGTGGTTAGGACTGGAAGCAGGTCTCAGAGTTTTTCAGATTTTGGAATATTGGCACAGACATTACCTGTTAGCATTCCTAACATGAAAATCTCTTTTTTTTTTTTAAAAAGAGGGACAGTAAGAGGAGAGAGAGAGAGAGAAGTTTTATTTAGTTTTTCATGTGGCCTTCATTGCTCCGAGACTTCGTTGTGTAATTAGTGCTAGGGTTTGAATTTTCATATTCGTGCAAGCCGGGCAAGTGCCTTAACCGTGGAGCTACTTCTCCAGCCCCCAAAATCTAAAATCTTAATGCTTCAGAATCCTAACCTTTTTAAGTGTCATGTTGTGATATGACAGTGTTCAAAAGGTCTCACGTTTTGGTGCATTTTAGATTTTGGATTTTCGGGTTTGGGATGCTCAATGTGTGTTTTGAGTCCTTTCATATTTTTTAAAAGAGACCTTTATGTTGCTTACTTTCTATTCTAGCGACTGAAGTTTAATTTAACTGAAAAATCTTTATTTTTTGTTTTCTTTTGTGGCGTGGACTCACATGCACTTTATTTTCATTTATACAAATTGTCATTCTCTTTCTTTTTACAGTAGCCTTGACTCATGTATGTCGTCTCCCCTTATAGGCAGGCCCACTTTATGAAGGAGTGGTCCCAAAAGTTTGTTATAATCAGCTTAGAATGAGGAATTATTTTCCGATGGAACAATGTTCAAATGGGTGCTATGTACCCAACTGTTTGGCGAAAGCTCTGTTGCTTCTTCTATAGTGTACTGTAGAATCCAATCACTCTTTCAAGTACTGTTTTATTGGAAAAATAAGTTCCCTGCTCCAAGACTCAGTGAGAGGAGATGGAGGTTCCCAGTCAACCCCAGCGGGAGGGGAGGTCCTAGGCCCTTTGGAAGGCTAGTGTCCCTGGGCCTGCTACCTGATGAATACTGCGGAAGGAAGTTTCCACTCCCAGTGAAGCTTTGCCTCAAGTTGCCCCCAGCACACATTACCACCCCAATCCCCCTGGTTGTCAAATCCATGGAGCCAATCTGAATATGTCTTCTGGTTTTATTCTTGGTTATGCAGGGCTACCAATAAGTGATATGCAAGGAAAAGAGGAGGAGAGTCGAAGCAGGCGTGTTCCAGTGAGAGATGATATTGACCCTTGGATGCCAAGTGCAAGAACACTGTCTCTGTGTAGATGGGTTAGACTGTCCTTATAGAGTTGATAGCTTGTATTGCCCAAGCATTAATAGTGTATCAGTTCCCCATTATTTAATTGCCTCCCTGAGTATGACTGAGCCCTAAAAGTCAGAATAATTCTTGCTATTTGAGTCCATGCTCAAGTTTTGATCACCATTGGAATTTTAAAGATCTGGTGTTGGTGTTTCTCTGCTCCATAATAGTCCTAGTAGCTGTCTCCTTTTTCCAGGGTATTAGTATTATTTTTTTTTAAGAGAGGGAGGACAGTGAGAAAGAGACAGAGAGAATCAAATTTTTTTTATTACTGAGTTTTTCACATGGCTTTTGTTGCTTTGACATTTGTGTATGTGGGTGCTGGGGTTTGAACCCATGTACTTGTGCATGCCGGGCAGGTTCCGTAACCACCGAGCCACCTCTCTAACCCCCCCAGAGTGTTATTTTTTTAAAGAAAGAGGGAGAGAATGAGAAAGAGAATCAATTTTATTTATTTTTTCCATCTGGCCTTAGTTTCTCCAGCACTTACTTGTGAGTGGGGTGCTAGGGTTTGAACCCAGGTCCTCACACATGCCAGGCAGGTGCTCCAACCACTGAGTCGCGGCTCCAGCCCCTTTTCCCCAGAGTTTTGAATGTTAATTATTTCATCTACATGAAGTCAAACAAGAAGTTGCACATTAAATCAATAGAAACACTACAGCATTTATTTTCATGATTGGTTGTCTTTTGTTTACGAGTAAAGCTTTTATACTTTTATTCTCTGTTTTTCCCCTCAGATGGTCTTCACTTACACTTTTCTCACCCTGTGTTTCAATTGCTTGGAGTCAGCTAACTGTACTCTAAGCAACCACCTCCACTTACCACCATTTGGTTTAGGCTCAAGGAATGTTAGCAATTTTTTTTATGCTGGTGTAAGCAAAAGTGTAATTAGGACAACCCGCTTGTTCCAGAACCTGAATGTATATTCCTTGGTTACATCCTCTTGTCCTGGATGCTTGTATTCTGAATGTTTCTTTTCTGAAGATAGATAATGATTTGAGTTGGTTGAATTAGCTATTTGTTGATCAGTTATTTTGCAAGTCATTTTTGAAAAGGAGATGTAAGTTGAGTACCCTCCTTATCTGAAACATTCAGGACAAGAAGTGTTTCAGATTTTAGATTTTTTTTCCCAGTTTTGGAATATTTGCATAGACTTTACCTGGCTGAGAATCCCTAATTTGAAAAGGCAAATTCCAAATGCTCCCAAATCTGAAACTTTCTGAGTTCTGATGTATTTTGGATTTTCAGATTAGGAAGGTTCAACTTGTACTAGTTTAAAATTTACTCGGGTGGTGATTGTACCAACCCCAAGTTAGCCATAGGTTTCCATATTTGATTGAAACTTCTGAATCTTTAAGATGCTACATAACTGATGTGAAATTTCATTCTTATGCACAAAAAATGACCCAAGAAGCTTTTGATTTACATTTTCTTGCCAAGAAAGTAAAAATAAAACCCAGAATACCTTGAAACATGGTTTTAGGTGCTTTCTGGTGAACAGTTGGGGGAACATACGCTGGTTCAGCCTTGCCCACGCTTTTCCTAACTGCTTATTTTCGTACCTTTAGTAATTTTTCCTATTGAACTCTCCTTGCTCTTTCTTGTGTCTTTATTTATGCTGTTATCAGCTTAGTGTTTGTACATTTTTTTTTTCTCTCTCAAGGTAGGGATCTGCTGTTTTAAATGAATAATTATATCAGAAAGCTCTTTTTTTTGTACCTGGGCTAGAGTAGGGTGACTAAGACCTTTCTGTTGTGAAAAAACATGCATGGGTATGCATTTATATGTCAGGTCTTTTTGTGTGGGTGTTTAGCATGCCTTGTAAAGGACCTTTCACTGACTGATTCATTCCTTTTTAATGAAAACATATTTATGTTTTTTAAAAATTGTATTGAGGTGCTTTTTTTTTTCTTAAAAAGGTCATTTTCAGAGACAAATTTCATTTTCTATTTAGAAAAGCAGGATGACTCTCTTTCCTTAAAATTCCATCTGTGAAATGACATGTGAGCCTGGCAGCCACTGTGAACCTGTTTTATTTTCTTCTGTGTTACAAAAAGCAAGGGTGGCATTTTGGCCTCTTTAAAGACACACTAGTCTGGGGTAAATAACAATTTAGTCCAGGTGGGTAGAAAAGAATGCTTATGACATTCTTTTCTTCGGCTCTGTGTGTAACCTCCAAGCAGGAGGTCAGGCCATAAAACATTTGAGTGAACTGGTGAAATGTTTTGTATTTATTTACAAGGCACTTAATCACAAGACTGATCCCAATAAACTCAACAGGTCAGAGTGATGGAGGAAAGTATATGAGGCATGCAAAATAGTAAAAGTGGGGTCTGAAGGGTCTGTAGACTGCCTTTAACCCATCCCCGCTGTGGAAGGATGGTCGCGCCTGGATTTGATGAAGAATGTAATTAGACCCATTCTGTTCCCACCTGCTGTGGAACCACTGACATTTTGCATCCAACAGCATTTGAATTCTGTTTTGCTGAAAATTCTTCATTCTTTTCCTTTAACTTTCTCTACGAAAAATGTCTCATCTGCCATTCCTGGTGCGTTTGCTATTTTCTGTTGTGCTTGAGTTGGTGGCTCAGTTTCATTGCTTACCGCGGTCTGATTTAAAGTTAAAGCGTTCAGGGGCCAGGCTCAGCCATTGGGGTGCTTGCCTGGCATGCACGAGGACCAGGGTTCAAGCCCCGGCACCACACACACAACTAAGCCTCAGAGCAACAAAAACCGGATGAAAAACTAAATAAAATTGATTCTCTCTTTCTCTTTCAGTGTCCCTCTCTTTAAAAAATAAATAAATAAAGCGAAAACATTCGAAGAACCTTCTCAATTTCGTCATGTTATTGCTACTATATTTTTTGTTTAGATATAATTTGTAGACAATCAACAACAGAAACCAAACCAAACCAAAAACAACAACAACAACAACAAAAAAAAAAAAAAAACCCTACCAAACACTGGTGCTAGATTAGTAGTTCATAATAGTTTCTCCCCTGAAGGTCCACCAAAGTGTAAGCTGCAGGGTCTTCTTTCCTGCAGAGTTGACTACTGTTGATCTTCTCTTTGCATCTCTATGACAAGATGGGTACACAGAGCTTTCATTCATACCTGGTGGCTCTGCATTTTTATTATATCTTGAATGAAGATTTCATGGGGTAGGAGGTTTGAACTCTGAATATTAATAATCCAGATTAATTTGAAAGAGCATTCATCTGATATACTACCAGGAATACGATTTATGCAAGTAGTGATCTCTGTCACTTGACAGAAGTTTAGGCAGGATTGATTTAATGAGTAAATAAGACTAATTTAGTGTTAGTTTCTTATACAAATAGGAGTACTTTGGTGTCAGAAGTGAGATCTTTATTATTATCACGGCATTTCTATCATTCAGACTCTTTCTGGAATGTATTTGTGTATATTAGGAAGTTACCGAAGTTTATTAGGGATCTGCAAGTATCTTTGAAAACTTGCTGTGTTGCAGGTATGGGGTGGGACTATGAAAATGAAAAAAGTAATCCTGGAGTGGGGACAGTGTATCAGATCATTTTGGGAATGAGGAGGACTTTGACAGATATGCACTGGCTGCTGCTACAGGATAGTGTACCCTTTTTACTTTTTTTTTTTTTTCGGTATTGGGAATTGAAACCAGAGGTGCTGAACCCAGCCCTTTTTATATTTCATTTTGAGACAGGGTCTCCCTGAGTTGCTCAGGGCCTTGCTAAGTTACTGAGGCTGTCGTCGTTGCAGTCCTCCTGTCCCAGCCTCCTGAGCCACTGGGATTAGAGGAGTGTGCCACTGCCCTTGGCTTTCTTTCTTTTTTTTTAATAGCATTGATCAAATTATCTGGGGATGGAGGTTAAAACCAGCATACCTAAAATATAAAAGAGGACACAGGCCCATCCTCCTTAGGATATTTTCCTCAGGCAACCATTTGTTTTAGTTTGCTGTTTGAAGGTAAAGACTTTATTTTTTTATTTTTTGGTACAGAATCTTTTAAATTTTACTTCTGTTTCAGCTTAATTGAATCTAACTTTACTTATAGTAAAATGAATAGCTGTTGTATTTTAAGGTAGCACAAATAATAGAGTGACTGTCCACCTTCCTTATTCTCTCCCAGAACACCCATCTGCTAGGGAGATTTTGGATGGTCCTTGGGCTTAAGAGAACCCACAGGAAGTTCATTTCTGAAACCTCGTCCTTTCTGTGTGAATAAATTACTTGATCATTATCTCCTGTTTTTTCTTTGTGAAATGCATCATCTGCTACAATGGAGGATAGAAAATAATTGTATTTTAGATGAAAGAGCCTATATTTGGGACAGTTGGTATGATATACCATTTAATCTTAATTAATGTTTAATGAACAAAGATGTGAAATAAAATGTTGTCATTCTGGGGCTATAATTTTCCAAATTATAAATAAGATTGTCTATGAAACTAAGGAGTATCTTCTATTGGTAATGGTAAATGTAAAGTAGTGGTTTTGATATGGTGGAATCATTTTTGTTAGGTAGAAGGATCTCTACCATTGTCACATGATATGAGGCTTCTTTATTCCCTTGGCCCCCTTCTTTCTTTCTTTCTTTTTTTTTTTTTTACAATGCTAGGAATCAAACCCAGGGTCTCACTCATGCATGCCAGGTAATTGCTGTACAACTGAGCTGTGCCTCCGCCCTATAATTTTAAACTTGGAAAGAGAAGTCCAGCCGTGCTGATCTTTCGGCAAGCTTTTACTGTTTGTTAAGTGCTACGTGAGACAGAGTGGTAGCTAAAGGGGTAGGAAAAGATGCCAAAGCATAGTTTCTCTTACATGACATGGAGTGGTACCTAAGGGGTAGGAAAAGATGCCAAAGCATAGTTCTTTTTTAGAGGATTTCTATAAGTTTTAAAAAATATTTTAACTGCCTTCTTCAGAGAACTTTATTATAGCTTTCTATATTTTTAAGTCCTTTTCTCCATCCATCCGACTTTCCTCCTCTGCCTCCAATTTTTTTTTCTTTTCCATTCTAGAGGAAAGACATGATTCACTTTGTTGGTGTATACTTTATTCTTTTTTATGGACTCTGATTAGTGCTGTGATAAGATTATTGAATTCAGATGGTCAAGTGATCATTTTTACTTAGATGTTCTTTGCTGTTATCCTCATAAAATTGGGCGAGTTAAAATGGTAGCAGCAGCTGAAGCTGCTGCTTTGGATTCGAAGTGGTTTTGTCTTCAACTGTTTTTAAGCTGGATGGTTGATGGGCCAAGGAGACATACTTGAGAAAGAGTTCTCCCTTCTCCATGTAGGTTCTTTAGGTTTTGGTGCGGTGTATTTTCAGAAGGGAAGCAACATCATGCATTTCATTATGCATACGCACAACTTGCTTCCTGGGTGCATAGCACCCGTCATGCATTCACAGAAATGGAGGCAGTGGTGGCCTTGAGGCAGGAGCAGGTAGATGAACAGGGTTGTCGATTGCTCCATAAACAACGTGAACACAGTATTGTGGAAGGCTTGAGACTGATTGCATTTGCCTCTGTGGCAGGAGACAACCTTAGCAGAGGAGGACGTAGCTGGTCTGGAAGGATGACTGGAGCAGACGTGGAAGATGAGCAGTGTCTCCAGGAGGACGGAGGGAAGGGACAGTATCTGTGGGGAGTTGGAGAAGGGATACCTTAAAGTTCAGGGCATGGTCAGGAAGCTAGGAGTCATCCAGAATGGTGCTCAGGGTGAATGGGGTGGGATGGGGCCTGTGGCTCGCCTTCCAATCAGGATATGAGGGTAACAAAGGAATGTGACTTCTCTGGAAAGATGAGAATTATCCTAGAGGGGACACTTTGTACCTGCCTGCCTCACTGCGTTTTTTTTCTTGTATCAAAGTTAATCCAGTGTTTTCAAACAGAAAGTGCTCGTCTATTTCCTTTGAATCTGTTCCCAAGGAAAATAAATATTTACAGTACTGGTAGTAATATATATTGCTTGGGTAAGCTTTTAGAAATAGGTAACTTCAAACATAAGAGTTTACTAAATCATGTTTGGTGTTTGTTTTGCCCTGGTGCTAATCTGGCAAGAATGATGTCCATCAGGAAAGTCAACATATCTTAATAAACCATCTGTTTAACAGGAATGCTAGCTTTCTGGCAGATGTCATCTGCCTGGCATTCACTTCTGTGATGACTCTCAAGCCTGTTCCAGTGGGGACAGCAGTGTATTGTGGTCACTGCTATCTTTGCAGAGGATAGTCTAAAGGGCTGTGAATTACTTTTCAATTTGTGTACCTATGTTGGTATCTTACATGTCAGCATTGAGAACAAAACTACAACAAAATAACATCATAGAGAAGTTGTTCCTATCCCTTCAATACTGTAGCTTCAACTGTAGGAGGTGGGTGAAGAAAAGCAAATTATTTATTCTTCCTCAAATTTTGTAAGAGAGAGGGAGAAAGAGAGAATCAATTTTATTTATTTTTTCATCTGCCCTTTGTTTCTCAGGCACTTAGTTGTGTATGAGGTGCTGGGGTTTGAACCCAGGTCCTCATGCATGCCAGGCAAGTGCTCCAACCACTGAGCCAACGCTCCAGCCCCTGTTCTTATTTTTGACTGGGCTCATCAGCTATGCGCCACGTGAATGCAGGGAGTTTCCGTGAGAACCTTGGGGTTCTGGGGTGTGTGGGTGGGGTGAATCTAGCTCCCCTGGGGTGGGTGGAGGTGTACTTCCTGTCTTTATGCTTTTGGAAAAGAGGTTCAGGACAATTACACCCAGACATTAAGAGCTGCTTTGAAAAGGTGCATACAAAGCTTTTTATCTGACATAGGGCCAGGCCTCAGTGAGAATGTCAGCCCCATTTCAGTTTGGCCAGGAAAAGTCATATTTTGCCAAATGTAACTTTTCCAAGGGCAGTTGAGATAGCAAGATATTTCTTGAGAGAAGGAAATAAAAAGGAAATTTTTTTTCATGGGATTAACAATGCATTGAACTCAGTTTTAAAAAACTCATTAGCTAATGTGTAAATTCTTCATCATCTTCTGATTCCTAAGGTGAAAATTTCCCTTTCTGCATCTGGAGGGTTTTTCTACTGAAAGTTGATTGTGAATAGTTGAATAGTCCAGAGGTATTGAGGAGACACCATGCCTGGGCCACATGGCCATATTATTAATTTAGAGGACCTAACAGGAGGAAAAATTTCATTTCTTGCTGTTGGTCAGCCTGTGCTGTGAATGGTGGAGGGAGATGAGGCTTGTAGGTTGTTCACTGGAGGAGAGTTGCTGCCAAGAGACTGGGTAGGGTGTAGAGGGTTTTTGCTTTGCATGTGACTTGTACCAACGCCTCTAGTGCCTGTTCTAGTCCACATGGTAGGCTTTGAGACTCTGAGATACATTGCCTTGTTTAATTCTCAACAGATACATTCTTATTCTCTTTCGAAGAGGAGGGTCCTGAGGACATACAGCAGGCCTCTTGGAGTCTTGGATTATGTATGCTTCATTATACAAAGTGGGTTGAGCTGGGATCATGGTGTGAAGGCTTGATCTGATGATGGAGGAGTTGGACACATTGACCTTATTATCAGACCTGCCAGAGAGTGCATAAAAATTAAGCATTGAGGGATTCCAGAGTCAGGAAATCAGACCCATCTATTGGTACAGCACTGGAATCTGCATTTTAACAAATTCCTTATTTGACTTATCAGTCAGGAAAACCACTGGTTTGTATTTTCTTGTCCACAGATGACTACTCTAAACTCATTTGGTGATTTTTGAAAAATCTTCCTTCAAGTGATTTCATCTATGGGATGATGGGGGGGAGGACTGGCCAAGAACAGTTCTTGTGACCAACAAGGCCCATATATGCAGCATATCTTAAAATTACTTAACTTCATGATACTTCTGCAGAGAACTTGAGGGCTTTCAGACATTAGGTTTATTGCCTTGTAAAATGAGGGTGCTTTGTCCTGTTTGAGGACGAGCTCAGACTCTTAATTTTGCTCCCTGGAATATATGTATTGACCGTGCCTGTGGCTCTGGAATTTGTAGCCTGGGAGCATCTAGATGGTAAAAGACCACCTGGGATTGCTGAGGCACCTCTCAAAATTATCATTGGTTAAAAAAAAAAAAGAGTAAAAAAGAAAAAATTGGGAGCAGTGTAGGGAGATGATGCAAGGAGATCTTTCTTTTTTCTTTTTTTCCACATTTTATATTGATGCATTATAGTTATACATAATGATGGGATTTGTTGTTATATATTCATACATACACACAATATAATCACATAATTTGGACAATTTCCCTCCCTAGCACTCCCTCCCCCATCCTCCTACCTCTTGGTCCTTTCCTCTGCTGATCTCCCTTTGATTTTCATGAGATCCACTCCCATAGAGGGGAATCTTTCAACATTAAATAGAATTCCCTCCCTATTTTAATATTCCTGGTGATGATGACAGTAGTAATAAAAATAGTATTTTAATGAGGATGTATTCTTTGATAAGCACTGCGCTAAATACTTTGGACACCTTATCTCACTCAGTGTTGATAGCTCTATGAAATAAGTACTACTTTTATCACCCCCAATTTATCGATGGGGAAAACAAGGCAGTGTTTAGCTCAAATCAAATATCTAGTACTGGCAGATATGGGATTCAGATTTTGTGCAGTTTGACTTGGGAGTCCAGGCACAAGACACAGTGCATGTTAAAACTCAAATATCTGTGAGGGGAGGTGGAAGAGTTGGTGTGTGAAGCACACACGGAGCGTGAGCCTGTGACCAGCTGGAGAGTACTTGTTCTGTTCCCGGTATTCACTTCCATGGTAGTTAATTGTTGCTAGACTGAAGTTAAGGCCAGTGCTGCCAGATTCTTATTTCCATGAGCTAACAGAAAGTATTATTTTTATGTGACATACACTGATGCTTAAATGGTGGCAAGATATTCAAATTTTTAAGTGAAACTGGGCCAAATAAAACATAAGATTGGTTTAATGACTTCTTTTTCCTTCAGTACTGAAGATTGAACCCAGGGGCACTCTCCCACTGAGCTACATCCCCAGTCCTTTTTATTTTTTATTTTGGGGCAGTCTTGACCAAGTTACTCAAGCTGCTTTCAAACTTTTAGCCCTCCTGCCTTAGCCTCTGGAATTGCTGGGATGACAGGCATGCGCTGTCTTGCCTATCTTAAAACATCGGATTGTAAGCAGGGTTTTCAGTTTATTGTGTTGACTGTTACATGTGGAGCATCTAGAACAATGCTTGGCACATAGGAGACACCAAGTTAATGTTAAACAAAGGAATGAATGCAAATTTGTGGGCTGTATTACAGTGTCTGGCTTCCAGGTTTTCAACTTCTGCGATCTCACTTTCCCCCACTGCCTTTTAGAGTTTTGTGCTACCTCCTATTCCTGACCAGACCACTTTCCAGCTAAATATGAAGGTCAGCTCTATTTCAGAGGTTAATTTGAGTTGGTGTTTAGGTCAGGATTGCTGGTGGGGATGTTTTTGTTTTTTAATTTTATTAATTTAAAAAATTGTAAAAAAACACATAATGTGGGTTTTCCCCTCTCAACCATTTTTAAGCGTGTAGTCAAGTAGTGTTAAGTATATGAACATTGTTGTGCAACAGATCTCCAGAACGTTTTCATCTTGCAGATCTGCAATTCTATAACCCTGTTAACAAGTGTCCCTTCCCCCTGCCTTCAACTCCTCTCCACCCTCCATTCTGCTGTCTGTGAGTTTGACTGTTTAGGTGCCTCGTGTGGATGGAACCGTGCAGTATTGTCTTCTCGTGTCTGGTTTACAGTGTCCAGTGTACCTAAGGGCTGTTAATGTATGGCGCTGACTGACTGATGGCATTTAGAAGCTAATGCCATAGAAAGATTTTTATTACTTTCTTTCCAAGATGTGGGGAGCAAGGAGCAAGGTGATTCCAGAGGTAGAAGCCCGGGAGGGAAGGCTAAGCCAGAACCTTTATTCCATTTTCCACTGGAAAGGCAGGACAGGGTAAAGCCAAGAATAATTGAATAATTCTGTGTGCTTGAAGCTGTCCTGCCCTGTTTGATTTAGGGCAGGAAGAACTTTGGCTCGGTTTGTGAGAGTTTGATAAGGAGATGATTGGGGGTGTGAGAACTGACTTGGTTAGTTTGCATGTGAAAGATGTGCTAGGGTGAGGGACTGGAGCCCTAAGAACTGACTGGGAGGGGGATAGTCTCTCCCCAGTCATCAAGGCCACAAATGTCAACACATCAATAATCTACATAATAAGAAAATGCAATCATGATTGGGTTTGTGATAAAAATATACAGAATCTAAGAAAACACTGAATACTATTTTACTAAACCTAGTATTTTCAAGGCCCAGCCCTGTTGTAGCATGTGACAGGATTTCCTTCCTTTTTAAGGCTGAATAATGTTCCATTGTGTACATACAGTTAATCTATTTTTTTGTTGATAGATGCCTGGGTTGTTCCATGTTTTGCCTGCATAATGCTGCTGTGAACATGGCTGTACAAATACCTCTTCCAGACCTTGTTTTCAGTTCTTTTGGATGTCTACCCAGATGAGGAATCCCTGGATCCTAAAATAATCCTACTTTTAATTTTTCAAGGAATTGCCACACTGTTTTCTATAGCAGCTGCATCATTTTGGATTCCCACCAAACCGTTCAGAAGAATTCCAGTTGCATTGCATTCCTGCCAACACTTATTTTAAAATTTCTTTATTAAGGAGTTGAGTTATTGTACAGTCATAAATGCATATAAAGTAACACTATGATAGGCATGTGTTCCTAAACCAGAATTACCCCCATAATCCCCACACCCCACTCTCTTGATTCTTCTATATTTTGCCCCTACAAGCAATATAAATGTTTAGACTGAGAATTTTCCAGAATTAAATGATTGCATAAGTATTATTTGGGTCCTTGAGGAGTGGGGTAAAGAGTATGTTGATTGGCTCCCTAGATCCCTTCCTACCTCCCTCCCTTTCCCCTCTTTTGATAGTGCAAAAATTGTCATGAGGTGATATCTCATAATGGTTTTGATTTCTCTTTCCTTGATGGCTGGTGTTGCTGAGCATCTTTTTATATGCAATTTGCTGTCCATTGTTTTGTTTTATATTTTGTAATTTAATAGCATTAAATCTGTGAGTTTTCAATAATTGTAATGCTTTATGTTTTTATTATTGCCTGCGCATAGGTGGGAAAAATCTTCTTAAGGCAATTGTATTCTTACCTAGAGATGGAAGAGCTTATCCAACCGCCCTAACTTGAAGAATCATTAAAGAATCAGAAACTAAAACTGGGAACCCTAGCCTCTAGCTCTGAACTTAAGGCCTACAGGTCCTTCATTCACAGAGGATATGCCCAGTGCACTGGCCGCAGTTTAGACCCATCCAGAACAAATACAAACATATTAAGTATGTGTGTGTCTCTTTTTTTCTTCTTTTGGTACTGGGGATTGAATTCAGGGGCACTTTATTATTGAGCCACACTCCCAGCCCTTTTTATTTTTTATTTTGAGACAGGGTCTCACTAAGTTGCTGGGGGGGGGTCTTACTAAGTTGCAGAGACTGGTTTTGAACTCATGATCTTCCTGCCTCAGCCTCCTGAATTGCTAGGATTATAGGCATGTGCCACCATGCCAGGTTATTAAGAGGGTCTCTAATTATTTGACCAATATGAAGGGGCTGCTTTATATCACAAGGGCACTTTCATGGGATTGGATTAAACTTTTTAAGGTAACATCAACAGAAAGGAAGAAGTTGAAGAGACTGTGATTTTTATTTAGAAAGCTGTACTAGTTGATAGTGCCAGGGTTTGGTGTGCTTAGGATCGGTAAACTGAGATGGCCACATAGGAGAATTAAGTGATCTTTCTTTTGTTTATATTTCTTTGCTATATCATTGGTTGATACTTGCTGGAACAAAAGAAAGTTGGTCAAATCAATTTGATGAAAATTGTAGTGATGTTTAAAATCCCGATGTCTGGGATTGGAGATGTAGCTGTGGCAGAGCACTCAACTATAATGTGTGAGGCCTTGAATTCCTTCCCTGCACATCAGGAGAGAGAGAGAGAGAGAGAAAGCGCGCGCGCAAATAAATAAAATAAACCCCTAAATCCTGGAGGAGGATAAATTTAAACTCCAATAATGGAGTTATCAGTTTCACAGTTAAAGGTATTATACACATCTCCCTAGGAATTTCATTCTAGGACTTAGTAATCTTTGGTGAACCCCTGTTGATTCAAGATTAATTGAAAAAGTTATGTAAGTTGAGGTCTGGACCCTTAGATGTCCCTTACTGATAAAGCAGTGAAGCAGAATTAGCCAGATCTGCGACTTTAGAAACAGGTGGCATTCCTGCCCTTCTGGCTTGCAGAGTAGAGGGCTGGGAAGGATCACTGGGTATTGTTCTCCAGTTGGTTAATGGTTAACCCCTGCAACATGCCAGACATACACCTAATCTCTGATGCGACCTGTGGCTCAGAGGGAATAATGGTTAACCATTCCTTACTTTTGACTAATACCATTTACCTTTCATAGTTTATTCTTTTAAATATGTGGGACTTTTGTTTTTTCTTTTGCAAATATAATTCACATGGCACAGAAGTTTTATGACTCATTCCTTGCAAAGAAAGCAGGTGGTATCCATGAATAGTTTGCTGTCTTTTAAAGACAAGTAGAATGGTTGCTGCAGAATTTTCATTTAACGTGAACACAACTGTGTAGTGAGAGGCCAATATAAAATGGTCCTTCCCTTAGTATAGAACTAAAAAGAAAAAGTGGTCTTGTAAGCAGACACATCCTTTTCTTTGGCTGTGCTGCACGTGGTGGTGAGACTAGTCATCTGGACTGGAAAAGGATTAAAAATAAAGAAAAATTTGAGGGACGGCTTTGGGCTGGGTGCAGTATCTGTGATCTAATGATGGACACCTGGGACAGCCACCCGATCCCTGGCTAATGAGCATGGGTGGCCTGGCAGGCTGCCACAGCTAGAAGATGCAATTTCAGGTTAGCCATTTACGGCATCAGACTGAAGCTTTTGGTGTTCATGCCCACTAAAACATTAGCAATAGTCTTTGTACATATCAAACAAAAAAACTTGGCAGAAAATTGATTCTTGTCAGTTCTGAGATATTTGTGATCATTGGCATTAGCAATTCTACCCCTGTTATCAGGGTCCTCGTTTCCTTTCCTCCTAGTAATCTATCTAAGGAATTGTCCTTAGTTTTCTTTCTTCATGGCTATCTTCTGCTGCCTGGCAGAGGTAAGGTGGCTCACAAGGCCAGTATTTCTCTGTCTCTATCTTTGGGCTTAGATTTGTCCCTGAGAGTTCATTGTAAATCTGTTCCAAACTGACTGTTCAGTGCAGGTTGAAATATTTCTTGCTTATTACAGGCTCTTGTTTAATTATTATTAATAATCTTTTTAAAAAACTGGGTTCTATCTGGCATGATGGCACACACCCATAATCCAGGCAACTCCGGAGGCTGAGGCAGGAGGATCACAAGTTTGAGACCAGCCTGGGCAACATAATGAAACCCTGTTTCAAAAATAAAAAAGAAAAAGGTCTGGGAATGTAACTCAGTGGTAGAGCTCCCCTGTGTTCAATCCCCAGTACTGCTTCCCCATAAAAAAAGAGACTAGGTTCTTTGCTTTATAACTGTCACTCTCAAGAAAATTCTAAGTGCTGGTTGCGTCTCTTATTCAGTGCCCAGCTCTGTGCATCGGGACTGACAGCCTCACCACTGCTCTAGGAACCATTGTCTGACACCCAAGGGACTGTTTCTTCCTTTGGATTTTGCAGTGACCATGTTTTCCTCCTTGAAGCCTTGCCACCTGAGTCCCTTGTTATTATTCCTCCTGCTTCCTTGGGTGTTCCCATTCACTCCTTCCCTCAAAGGCTGCTGGTCACCCAATGACTGTAGGTGCCATCCAGCATCTGATCTGTCTTCTGTCACTCATTCTTCTCAAAGGGTGTTCACAGCCATACTCAACTGTGAAGTTGAGCTCTTTTGTAACCCAAGCCTCTCTCTTCATGGGCCCCCGAATTCCAGCTGCCTGAGGTAATCTTTCCATGTGATTAACTGCAGGTATCTTCAGCTCAGGAGGTTACAAATGGAATGTGCTTGCTTTCTTTTCAGACCATTCCTACCTTGGTGAGGGTGTCATGTTCAACCGAATTAAAGAAACTGGGGACCGGGGTCAGCCTCCGCTCCTCATTCTCTTTCACCTTCTTTACCCAGTAAGCACTGAGCATGGAGTCCTTGCCCTTACTCCAAGGTTATCACTTTTTCCTAATCTGGGCCAATCCTCCTGTGTTTTACGTTCGGTGTGTACCTTGCATTCTGCAGAATTCCAACCATTTAGCCTGCACTTGGTCTTCCCTCAGTTGAGCTCAGCTCAGCTGTCACTGTGCCTCTTTCACCATATCCTCTTCAGGACGGAGCAGGTGGTGCCTGGGGAATATGCACCTTAGTGGAGGTGGCTTAGTACGCTTTCATCCCATGGGATGTGTTCTCTTGACACTCAGAGATGGGGCTGGGACAGCACTTGGGACATTCTGATCCTGAGTCCTGGTGCCTGCCACCTGTGTGGTTACATCCAGCACAGCTGCAGAAGGGTGACTAAGGGCAGGAGGCACTTTTGAGTAGCAGGAAGAGCACAGACTTGAGGATTTTGCTGAGGTGAGGAAGGTGAGGAGAGAGTATGGACGGACACACCACCTGAGGAGTCGGTTTTCCGGGATGGTGTGGGACGGGGCCAGGGACTGGGCCAGCTGCTTGGATGCGACTGTGCCAGAAGGTTCCCTGCCTGCCGAAGCGGTGATGGATTGTGGGGCACCTTCCTGATGTGCTGGGTAAGCTCGTTCTCTGCAGAGGCAGGCCTGGGGGGATACAGTGGCAGTTGCTTTGTGTTCTATGATGTTACATCGAAAGACTTCTTTCATCCTAAGTTTTCTACCTTCCCAACACAAGCAGGGGGGAGAATTGGAAGGGGTGACATACTTGGCAGCATCCTAATAGCCATTTCCTGGTTCTGCAGGAAAGGTATGTCTGAGGAAGGTCTCTTGGTTTCCTGACTATTTCTCTCACTTCCCCAGAACCAGAAAGCACTGTGTACAATATGGTTAGAGTCCCAGGAACTATCGTTGATTCGAGGCTTGTCATTACTGTGGATGCTCAGAGGCTCGCCTGTGATCTAAAATACACAAATGAAAAAAACATAAGGCAAGCGTTTCTGAAAGAGGTGAGGTTAGATATGTGTTCTGCTGAAATGCAAAGAAACATTTTGTATGCAGGTTAACAACTCAAATTGCTAACGTTAGTCTGTGCTCTTCTGGCGGCTCAGTGAGGCATCATATTTTCCCTAGTCGCACTGAATAACTCAGAGACCAACACATAGTAGGACCACAAGATACCTATTAAAATACTGCACTTTGCCCTGTGTGTGTGTTTGTATGTGTGTGAGAGAGAGAGAAGGAGCCTTGGGAGAGTCTACTGAGAGGTAATAATTCCAAACTGAGATTTGAAGTGAAAATTGAATGTAGGGTTTGATTTTTCTGTTTCTTCTAATTGTTTTTAAAGATTGTCTTACAAATCTAAACCTACATATTACAGATAAGAATGAAAGAGAGGCAGCTGATGTTAAATTGTGGCTTCGGTTTCTTCCTGTGTTTAATTAAGTAAGACCCAGTTCTTCTGATTACTGAGATTGGTCTAAGATGCCATGTTGTTTTGGTTTGGATCTTAAATGTCTGCCAAAACCCATTGCTAAAGGCTTGGGCCCCAGCCTGTGGCACTATTGGGAGTCAGTAGAACTTTTAGGAGGTGAGGTCTGTTGGGAGGAAGTTAGGTCATTGGAGGTGTGCCTTAGAGGGGGTGTTAGGACCCTCTCTTTGCTTCCACCCCCATAAGGTGAGCAGCTTTGATCCACCAGGCACTCCTGACAAAGATGTTCTATCTCACCATGGGCCCAAAATAACAGAACCTGCCAACCATGGACTGAAACTAATGAAATCCTAAACCAAAATAAATCTTTCTTCCTTATAAATGTTTATCTCAGGTATTTTGTCACAGCAATGGCAAGCTGATTAACATATCTAAAAAAAAAGTCCACTTCTTGCCTAGTCCAACCCTGACATTCAACATGTTTAGGTCAGCCTGCTTCTTATATGTCATTTTTGAAGATTTAATGAGTTCATTAAAGTACTTCAAATATAATCTATGTTAGTAAACACCAGTGCTTTCCATTTTACCATTAATGTTGGTGTTTATTTTAAACAAAATTTAAATTTACTTTTAGTGGTATGTTTCTTATTTGTACTACAGGATGAGGCTTATTTTGCATGTGGGAAAACAGGTTTATAAAATGCAAGTAATTTGCCTAGCCAATAAAGAACAGAATTGGATTGGACACAGGTCCCCATGTCCCCGCGTCCCATCTTAACTTCCATGGTAAACTTTTTCAAAATGATTCATCAAGATCAGCAAGATGGTGGACTTAGAGTCCTAATCCCCGTTCTCCTTTAGAAGCAACAATTTAACAACCACCTATGGATGAAAAAAATCTTTAGAGAGTTTCTGGAATCCATTTCTGTATATTAAACATGCACAACATTTTGTGTGTCAGTCAAACCTTATAAAATGATTTTAAAATAACTTGGAGTTAATTGTGTATGTGGCCTGGCGATTCCAATTCATTTCCTTAACAGATATTTACAGAGCTCCTGATAGGTTCAGGGCACAGAGTAAGGTGGGTATTTAACAGAGGTAAGACAGGCACGAGGTTACCTCTTAAGAAGATTATGGCCTATTTGTTCATAGGATTCTTGTTATGTTTTCAGTGAGTATGTCTTCTGTGTTTCAGTAGCTCTGTTATGGCTTACTAACTGTCACAATGTGATATTAAAACATGAAAAGACAAGTTTGACCTTTTTTTTCTTTTTGAGAGAGGGACAGAGAGAGAGAAAGAGAGAGTCATATCAATTTTATTTAGTTTTTCATGTGGCTTTCATTGCTCCAACATTTCATTTTGTAAGTGGTACTAGGGTTTGAACCCGCATCCTCATGCATGCCAGGCAAGTGCCATAACCACTGAGCCATTGCTCCAGCCCGCAGTTTGACTTTTTTAATCAGTTCCGCCAGATAAATTTCTTTACTTGTAACATTATTCCTTGAACCTTTGGTATTGACTTAAATCTGCACAGCAGACCAATTTAGAATACATTTTTATCTTTACTATATTTAGTTTTCTCAAGTTCCTATTGAACTTGGTAAATCTTTTTATTGTTAGTGTTTTACAAAGCTTCCAACAGGAGTGAAAAATTACCAAGTACCAGATGTTTTTTAATCTTCCCTCTAATGCTCACAGCCATCATTCCAAATTAATCTGCCTTCTCTTCATATTAATGATGAGGGACCTGAGGCCCCACACGCCTCACAGATGTTGCTGTTCCGGGACAGTCATTTGCCAGCTCCAGATTCCTTTCAGACTTTTTTTTTTTTTTATGAGGCCTTAGATGGGCTGTAACAAATTCTGCCCTTGTCCCCTTGTGCAGCAGCCGAGGCTCCTTGTATCCATGAACATCTGGAGAGTGTGGTGAATTGATTTCTTCTGTCTGACCTCAGTGGTTCTGAAACCTTAGGTTAATAAGATATTGTACTTCTTCCCAGAGATTTCAGTACTTTATTGAGTCCAGTTGTCCTGTGTCACTTGTATTAGGAACCATAAAAGGCTTTTCCTTTACTGAGCTGAAGGAGGAGGTTGTTGGTGGCTTTCTTTGTTGCTGAAAGGATGGCACTGATTATGAGAAGCCTCTCAAGTAGAGTTGAGTCCATGGGGTGTCTAAACAAAGTGTATCGATGTGGAGGAATTGGAGAGAGGAGACAGCAGCACTGGCTTGGAGGGAAAGCGACAGATCTCTTCTCTACCAGTTCCTCCCGAATGGGGATCTGAGACCCCTGTTCTGGCTGCTCAGATTACTTTTTGCTGTGTCATTGATAATTGCCACCAACATATCAACAACATGGCACGGGTGGGAATGTGCTTCTTATTTGGGCAAATACTCCGTAGAGAACTTTCATTCTTAGGGACATCCTCCCGGATGCATTGGGATCCAATTAAAAACAAATTGGAATTGTGTTTCATTGCCTACAATAGAAAAATGTCACACACAAAGAGTGGCATTGAATGCTGGCAGGTGGAGCTCTTTGCCCTTTCCCTTCCTCGTGTGGCTGGTGCAGAGGGTTGGCAGGGGCAGGAGTTCCTGCAGGAAATGTAATGGCTTTTGAAGTTGAGTTTCCTGTAATGTGAACAGTGTTTCTGTATTTGAGACATAAAACAAAACTGAGTATTATATATTTTTTAGGGGTTGTCTCTACAGTTTAAAAAATGTATACTTAAATTTAGAAATAATATAACAACTTTATAGAGAGCTTGACAGCTTAACTTTTTAAAAAATTACAGTTATGTGAACTTTGGCAGGCTTTCTGAATTCACATAAATGGATGGTTTTTCCATAAAGTGTTGGCTGTGAAGGGGTTTTTTTTGAGGGGGAGGAGAAATAAAATATGTTAAATTTAAATATGTTTATTTTTGTTTGCATGGGGGAAGCATGATGCAAGATTTTTTTAAAGGAAAGGGAGAGAGAAAGAGAAAGAGAGAATCAACTCCATGTAGATGTTCATCTGGTTTTTGTTTCTCTGATACCCAGTTGGGTATGTGCTGCTGAGGTTCGAACCTGGGTCATCATCCATGCCAGGCAAGCACTCTAACACTGGACTGTGTCTCCAGCTCCATGATGCAAGATTTTTGAAGTCCAAAAGATTGCACAATAAAGTCTTCATTACCCTTATGTTTTGTAAATTTCAGGTTCCCCTCCTAGAGTCCAGTTGCTGTAGATTTTAATGTATTCCTCAGAAATATTATATACATATGTGATATAATATATTCCTGCCCTCTTTTTCCATACACTTTCTCTACTGATCAATCTTTTTATGGTACTATATCACCATTACCTGTTATCTGGGAAGCCTTGCATTTCAATATATATAGGGCCCCTCATTCATTTTTCTCTTAAAAGTACACATCCATGTAACCTTTCCGTGATGGACTTTTTAGATTGTTTCCAGATTTTGTAGTTCTAAAGAATTTCTCCACATGTATGAGTCTAAAATAAACTCCTGTTAGTGGGAATGGTTGGGTCCAAAAGTATTGTTCATTTTTAAATTCAATTGAAATTACCATATTGCTTGCTACAGAAATTATTCCACCAGCAATATGTTGTGGTCCCTTGTAGACAATTGGCTTTCAAGACTTTTTTTCTTGGAATTGGGAATTAGAGTATTTTAAAACACATGTATTTAGGTCTATAATATGTAGGTATACATGTGTATTTAGATGTTGGAATATATTTGCCATTTTTGGGTAGTCATATTTGAGACTCTTTTTGGAAGTAGGTGTTCAGGGACAGGTGTGTAGTTTCATATCATGAGATCTATTAGACTGAGAAAATATGAATAGTAAGGTAATTTGAGGAACTTTTAGTTCCATGTTCTCTCTTATTTATGCCCCTGTGAATTTTTTAAACTTCAGCTCAATCTTGCCTTCTTCCATGTAACCTATGGTTATTGTGTCTCTCTTGACCTGAGACAGCAGTTAGAGCCTATATACTCTATAATGTGCTTTTCTTAAGATCAACTTGTGTCATGTTTGTGTACCACACTGGGAAAATCATGGTCTTGGAATGGAAGGAGCAAGGAGAGGGTTTAATTACTGACTTTACCCTATGATGTTTATATAGTTCTTGAGACAAAAACAATAACATCAATAAATACTCCTTCCTCATGTGTTTTAGAGCCTCCTTAGACACTCCATTATAACATGTTAAGCATAATTCTTATTTTTCTGAATATAAAAGTAATACTGATCATTATAGAAATTATAATAAATATAGGAAATTTTACAAAGCAAAAAGAGAAATTACTCTGAACTCTACTAGCCGTGGATAATCACTGCCATCGTTTCTTTTGTCCCAGGTAGTTGTTTTCTAAGTTGTTGTATGCTGTCTTTAGCCACATAGTTTAAAATTATTTGGTAAAATCTGTTATAGTTTCTTAGTTTTATATTTTTTTGGGGGGAGGGTGGGAAGCGGTGCTAGGGATGGAATCCAGGGCCCTGCACAAGGTAAGCAAGAACTCTACCACGGAGCTACACCTCTAGCCCCCAGTTTTGGACCTTATTGAACAAAAACTTCCCTACCTTCAAATTTAAAATATATTTTTATAAACTTCTTCTAGTAATTTAATCATTTTCTTACAAAGACTGAGCTAGGTTGATTAAATGAATGAATCCTACTATTATCTTGCCCTTGTAGTTTAATTATGAAAACCAGAAAACCAATATTTTACAGGATTTTTATTTACCAAAATAGTTCTGAATACTATAGATCAAGTTATAGACTAAACTGAAATTGAATGATGAAAATTCACCTGTTGTAGGTAAATTGTTATTTAGGAATTTCCAAATCTTTCTCTAGCTGTCATTTAGTTTAAATCTTTTACATAATGTTTCCTGATCACTTTAGAGGTCCTAAAACTTGAAGGGAGTGGAGCATAAAGGGTACATAGATGTCATCAAATCGTTTCTACTTTTATCTGTAATATTCATTTGAAAATAAAGGTGTTGCTTTTTAAAAAAGGAGGACCAATGAGCTGCAAATCTATTTGAAGTTTTAGAAGCAGGCAGGTGACAGTACTCCCCTCCCCCTAGAGCTGCCCTGTTGGTGATGCAAGTGTCTAGGCTTCCCTGCCTTGGGGACTGGGCTGGGCTCCGTTGGCAGGGGGTTCAGCCACACTGTTTCCAGCTCCATCCTCTTACAGTCACGAACTCTGTTCCACGTTTTGACCTTCTGCTCTGGAACACTTTGCACACTATTATTCCATATTTCCTCTTGGATACCTTTCTCATGTGTTCACTGGCATCTAGTCAGGCTGAAGCGATACTGTAGAACATAAATATTTTTGTTAAGAACTGAAGTACATTTCTAAATCTGTGAGCGCAATACTGAAATGGAAAATTACCGAGCACATTATAAGCTCAGGACCAAGAATGCCAGGGAATTTTATTTTTATGTTTAGAAAAGAAACACAAAGTGGTGTTTATTGGTGGGTATAAAAAATACTTCAGTGCAGCACATAATTCTTTAGAAAAGCTTACTTTCCCCCTGCCCCATCTTACTTTGATAGCTGTAGTCTTGTCTAAATACTTACTTTCTTGCACTGGATGAATGGCACACTTTGAATTTAGATGCCTTTGAATTACTGTAGATTCTGTGACCAATTCTTCTTCCTTACCTTAATGGTATTTATTTTTCAGAAGATAGTAAATAAATTTAGTTCTTAGTATCACCTTTCAAATCTTCCTTTTATTCCTTGAGTGTTAGCTTTTGACCACCTTTCCACTAATCCTGATAGCCATAATTAATAGATAACCCTTGAGGCATTTATTGGTGGGCCAGATATTCTGAAGCTAGCTTTACATGTGTTACCCTATTTAATCCTTCTGGTAGCAGTCTGAATGTATTTACTAAGATTTTCATCCTTCACATGAGGAAATGGAGGTTCAGGGAAGTTAAATAGCTTGCCTAAGATATTACAGTTACTTGAAGCTTAAAATAAATTAGTACTTAAATTTTAGACTCCCTTAGGTCAAAGCCCTGGCTCTTAGCTGTTGCAATTTCTAGATGGTTTCACCTTCATGAGTAACTCAGCGTGTTTCGGTCTTTTTCCAAGATGAGACTAAAAGAAGAGAAAATCATCTTGCAACTCACTGCCTCAGGTGTTTCACCCAAAGCAATTTCAGTAATCTCTAGGCCTGGTTAACTTTGTGAGTCAAACAGGAGGAATTCCAGCTCTTTCAGAGATCCCCCTCCCTTAAGTTCTTTTGTGGTGGAGTTGATGCATGGACAGTATTGCTGATTATACTTTGCTCTTTTTTTTTTTTTAATCTTGTCAAGGAACAGAGCCACCAACCAGACCTCCCATCATTCCTTCCAACCAATAATACACTGGTGACTCTTGATCCAAAACCTCTGAGAGTCTACTCTTCCTGTAGTTTTCCAGACACTTTGTTAGCTTTGGTCTTTCTGCTTTGTTCAGGAAAGATCCTCATTTATTTGAATGGCTTCCCAGCACCATCTCTTTCCAGTCTTGCAGGAAAAAGAGCAACTCTAATTTTTTAAAGTTGGATGGTCATGGAACACAACAGGGCATCCCTAAGTTGGCTAACTCTGCAGGTAAAAAGAAGTACTTTCAGGGTCTGCTCCCTTTTGGACCAGAAAGCATGAAAGCATGTATGTGTTATGGTCAGCAGCCTCTGGAGCCTTGAGGAATGCAAGCCTGTGAACTAGGGGTGCCATGAAGGCACTGGTGAAACATACAAGGTAAGGAAGAGGAGGAAGAGGGGGCTGAAAACAGGAGAGAGGACAGGTGTCTCCACATAAACTGGGTGTCTCAACTCCAGAAGTTGTTCTCATTTTCTCTGATAGATGCTAACAGGAATGTATGTTGTAAAAGATTTTCCTTGGGCTGAGCATGGTAGTGCATGCCTATAATTCAGCAATTTGAGAGGCTAAGAAAAGAGGATTACAGGTTCCAGGCCAGCCACAGCAATTTAGTAAGGTCCAAAGAAAATTAGCAAGACTCTATCTTAAAAAAATAAAACAACAACAACAGCAACAAAAACTCCTCCTAGTATAATCATTCTGTTAATGGTCTAATATTTCAGATTTGAGCAGCTCTCAGTTGTATCCTTATAACCTTGTATGTAAAGCTCTTGTGTATAAACTGGGTCCGGTGTTAGTTTACCGTATGTTCCCTGATCCCACTGTGCCTTTAAGTAGACTATAATTGTGTGTAAAAGATAAATGTCCTGTTTTACCCTCTCTGCCAGTCTCTACTCATTCATGGGGTTATGACAACTCTTCATTCATTACCCAGTTTATTTCTTCTTCAACTCTTGGAGCCCTTCTTACCTGCAAGTTCTTGAATCTGAAGTTCCTGTCTTCAGTCACTTCTTTTAGTCCATCACTCCCATGGACTCTGACCATTGGCTTCCCTTACTGCTCTCCCCATTCTGAATAGGTTGGAGGGCCCTTCTGAAGCTTCTACCACCTATGACTCCTCTGCTATGCAGCCAGCCCATTTCTGCAGCCCTGTGCTTTCCTGCTGAGACTTCAAACCCTCAAAAATGAGCATCCCCCACCCTCTCAAAACCACCACCACCACGGCTTGTTGACAGAAAGAGCTGACTTGTTCTTTTTCAGGCACCTTTTCAAGGCTCCTGGCAGGTGTCTTAACTCCCTCCTGTCAACCAGCCTCTAACAAACACTGTTTATCACCAATCTCCTGGCACTCTCAAGGGAACCAGGAGAACCTTGTCTTTGAAAACATCATTTTTGGGCTGGAGCGGTGGTGGCTCAGCGGTTACAGCGCGAGTACACAGGTTCAAACCCCAGCACCACGTACACAATAAAGTGTCTGAGCAATGAAAGTCCATGATAAACTAAATAAAAAATTGATTCTGTCTTTCTCTGTCTCTCACTGTCATGTCTGAGCAACGGAAGTCCATGATAAACTAACTAAAAAAATGATTCTGTCTTTCTCTTTCACTGTCCCTCTTTCTTAAAAAAAAAAAGAAAGAAAACATCATTATTACACTTTATCACACTCATCAAATATCACTATATATATCTGCAATTTATCTGATCCTCTTTAGGGTCACACAAAACAAATAATTTATAGAACTAATAAATGAACTGTACTGTTAAAATTGAGTCAGGGTTGCACGTTCTTAACAAATTTGTAGCTGTTTATTTGTGGATTCTTGCAATTCAATATAAAAATGCTAAATTTGCAGATGACAAAGATGCTGACCAATTTTTTACTCATTTTTGTAGTCTTCGAAGACTTTTTTCTTTTGTGGTACTGGGGATCAAACCCAGGCCTCATGCATATTAGGCAAGTGCTTTACCACTGAGCTACATCCTAACCCACAAAGTTTCTAACATAGTATTTTGCATTTAATAGGGTTTTGGTAAATGTGTCCTCATTAAATGAATTACTAATTACCACATTTTACAATAAGATCCCAACCCAGAATAGAAATAAGTAAAGTATAGGGTAAAAAAAAAAAGAAATTTTTCCATTACAACATAGGATAGGCAGTCTGAAAACGGAAGAGACAAATTAGAATTTACGAATAGACTGATTAATTGTAAATGCTGTATTTACTGCATATCATATCTTGGTCTTTAGGTTAAGGTATATTATAGTAAATAAAACTGTTTCATAAGAGAAAAATTAAGGGGCTGGAGTGGTGGCTTGGTGGTTAGGGTGCTTGCCCAAGATGTGCAAGTACACGGGTTCAAACCCCAGCACCCACGTACATAACTAAGTGTTGGAGCAATGAAGGCCATGCGAAAGACTCAATAAAAATTGGTTCTCTATGTCTGTCTCTCTCTCACTGTCCTCCTTTAAAAAAAAAAGAGAGAAAAATTAAGAATGGAAGGAAAAAGATGGAAGTTTCCTCTGGCAAGCTACTCAGATGAACTAGACCCTGGGGGAGGTCTTCCTGTGTCCCCATCATCTACCCAAGCATAAACCAAGCCCCGCCTTGCTTAGCTTCCCAGATCAGACCTGAAGGACTCCTACAGGGGGTATGGGTGTAGACTCTGCCTCTCATCCATGGCTTTACGAAAGAACCAGCTTCCTAGTTGCACAAGTTCTTCATACCTGGAGAGGGGATCCAGCTGTGCTTTCTCAAGACTGCTGAACAGAAGTTGGAATACCCTGGCAGCCCCAGCACACTGAAGTCACTGTGGAGCCCTTCAGGGACACTTTTATCATGGCTGCATGACAAGAATATAGAAAATGAGGTTTGACTTTAGAGTTTCCTCAAGCCATTCCTAGGCCTCCATAATTACCATAATGAAACCTGTAGATTTAAAAAACATGTTAAAGAAAATGTAATTTCTTTTTTTTTTTGTCTTTTTAAAAAATTTTTTTTCCACATTTATTAGAAGTATATTGCGATACAGGATACAGATGAGGGTGAAACATTGTCAAAACTGTAGCAATCAATGTGTATAAACTTTGTTAACCAGGGGTAATGCTAACGCATAGATAAGCTACAATGGGTTTCATCTATTGCAGTTTCCCCCAGAAGAACTCATGTGTTAAATGGGTATCTAGTGTAGGAATAACATCGCTTCTGGGATGGTTCCCCCATCTTCCCAATCACCAGACTCCTATGAGTTCTTCATATACCCTCCCCCCTCCCCATCCCCTTCCCTCCACCTCCAAGTTACCTAGGGAGCTTTCACCCCTGTTGCACTGAAAGTCATTCAATTTGAGGCTTTGTTAGGTCAGCCATCTGTCCTACTGCTTCAACATAAATTCTAGTATCAACAGATGAGAGAAACCATTCGGCCCTTAAGTCTCTGAACTTGGGAGACTTCACTAAGCATAATTCTGTCCATCTCCATCCATTTGACTTCGAAAGCTATAATATCGTCTTCTCTGATGGCCGAGTAGTATTCCATAGTATATATGAACCAAAGCTTTTGTATCC